>MU204179.1:2329800-2401213 GCA_017309775.1 Paedocypris sp. Pulau Singkep
TTATTTTCTTGGGATTCCTCATTCAGACACATTTTCATGTTCCAGTCTTGTTATGTATTTTTTTCATAACGAAAAAAGAAAATAAAGGCCCTAAAATTCTTGCGGTATTTCCCCGTGGTATCGAAAATGGTATCGAGTATCGATACTTTTTTCAAGTATCGTATCGAATTGCTATTTCCAGTATCGTGACAACACTACTAGAGAAATAAAAAAGATGGAAAAATTATGCTAGAATTACTGGCAAAAAATGTGGTTTTGGCAGAAGGCAATTTCAAATTCTAATTTTTATTTGTATTTACATGGCATGTGATATGCAGTGATATACAATATATATGCAGTGATATATGATATACAATCCTCATGCATTAAAACATGGGGGTGGGGACAAGGGATGAAGTAGTGCAAACATGAGTAGTAGGAGTAAAAATAAAAAGTATAAAAAATACAAATTAGGAGATTTGACAAAATAAAGCGTTTTTACGCTGAAAATACATGTTGATCTAATGATCATTTTGCCATATAAAACGGTTTTAGGAAAATTTCATTTACATTCATCTATTCTCTTCTTTAAAGCAAAAGCTTTAGAAGTTGTGGAAAACGAACTACGAACAACTTACTTAGAGTTTTGTAGGTTTTTAGAAAACAAACAACTTACTTAGAGTTTTGTAGTCATCTCTTGCTTTGTTGGCTCGTATGAATGCCTGAATTTTCACCACATCATCTATCTGAAGGGGGAAAAAAACGCACTAGCTCATTTCAACCATCCCATATAAAAAGACTAGTTAGGATTTCACACTCACATGGTCTTTGAAATACTTCAGACGATCTTTGTACTTTTTCCGGGCTTGGTGCATCCGAACCATCGACTGAATCTACAGAGACAGACACTTGATATACAACCATTTTTATATATTTTTTTATGTAAAACTGTTGCAAGATCAAATATTTTAACGAGCTAAACGCAGAGGTCAATTGTGATACTGCCCCTAGTGGCCAAATTGACAAACACCATCTCAAAACGGCTGCTGTGTGATCTCTGTTAACTACATTTGTTTGCACGTTGCTGCTCCTTCACAACTCTAAGCCACCTATTATTTTTGGCTCAGACTGTTTTAAAAAGCCTTTTTGTACATACTCTGTTTATCATAGAAATGTGTTTTGCAAGGAACTGTCTGGAAAAATAGGTTCTTCTAATATTTACCTTGCTAAAATATATTCTGTCACTTAAAACAATTAAGTGTTACAAAAAACTGCACATTAGAGCAGTCTTTAAAAAAAATGCACTTTTCCATGAGTGTGAATAATCCACCTGCTGAACATTATTGTACCTTCACAGCGTCATCAGAATGATCCTTCAGATATTGCTTTCGGTTACTGTACTTCTTCCTCTCCTTATATCCTCTCCAGTGAGCCTGCAAAGCAAGCACAAATATATTTATAGTAATCCAGTTGTAATTATATGTAAAAAAAAAAAAAGGGTTTATGAAAACTAAAGTGAAAACCTGAATGTTAGTAACAGAAGATTCTTGAGACTTCAAGAACGTCATTCGCTCTCCCATCCCGCGGCGAACCAGGAGACCCCGGCAGCGTGCTTGAAGTTTGGCGATCAGACTCTCATTGGCCAACCACAGCTGCTCGCGGTTGTACGCGGTGTTTACGCCGGACACGGCGGACTACAAACACACAAGACAAGAGAATGTAATGATCACAAAGCTTTTCAAGTATTAAGCATTTGTTGGTTCTACTTGAAATATTTCTATTAAATTGTACAATAGTAGTAAAACTTACTATAGGAATAAAACATTAGAAGAATGATTTATTAATATTGTTCATAAACTAAAATCTAAAGTATGGGTTTTCCTAATCAGTCTTTTATCAGCAAAAAAAAAAAAATCAGCAAATTTATATAAAAAATATTTAAAAATTAAAAAAAAAAAGTAAAAATTGTTAGTTCGTTAGTTGGGTAGAGAGATATATAGATAGATAGACTAATATTTGGATATTTGCATTGTATTCTAATTCTTTTATTTTAATTTAAAATGTTTAATTTTATTTTAAATCTAATTGTTTTACACTAAATGAAGAATGAATTCAGAGAGAGAGAGAGAGAGAGAGAGAGATTAAACGAATCCCCCCTACGACTGGTTCTACAACTAAGTGTCCTTGGGCAAGACACTGAACCCCCACATGCCCCCTGGGCATCGCACCATGTGGCTGCCCACTGCTCCGAGTTTGTTTCGGATGGGTCAAATGCAGAAAACACATTTCACTGCATGGTGTATAATATATGTATGTGACAAATAAAATTTGAATTAAAAATTTTGAATTCAAACTCATCTCTACCTGTATGTCCTCTTTGTTGAGCTGGGAGTTATTTGTGATAAAGTCGGCCGGCTCGTCCCACGTGCCCTGACCGGTCTTGAAGTTATAATAGTAGTTGTGTCCTCCTCGAACCCAATGCTGCATCCACTCGCTCCCATTATCCCCTACAACAAACTCCTGTTATCACTCTCCACAATCTTCACAGTGGTGAACCAGAGGCCTGACCTTGTCTCCTGTCTTCCTTCATCTGGAACAAGCCGTCCTGGTAGGTTTTACTGCATTCTGGAGTGACTCCGTACAATCCGGCAGAAGGGCATCGCAGGGCCGCCAAGGTCTGAGACGGGTCCTTGTTATCTACAGCCTCATTGATGGCCTGGATGGCCTGAGAGACTGAAAGAAAGACAGGATTATTACTAAAACAGCAGATATATCTCAAGAAATGCCTTATTACAATGATAAAAGGGACATTTAGATCTGAGAGAAGCTTATTACACTGCAGAGCTTCTTCCGAGTCCTTGTTGGCTCTCAAGATCGCGTCCTGGATCTCATCTAGCCAGAGCACAGCAGAAGGATCTCCGCATTCCTAAAAACAGTTTAAAATAGTCATATGACTATTTATTTACATTTAAAATGGGTTTCTGATGGGCTGGGCAATTAATCAAAAAGAACTTTCATTCAGAACTTATAATCGATCAAATTGTTCCAGGTCAATGATTTAAATTACGTTCCCTTGAAAAAAAAAACGTACCGAGTGGAGTCATTGGACGTTACCCTACACAGTCACTTTATTTTACTTAGGCGACATGTCGAGAAGGAGCGCTTAGACACTGAGCAACAAGAGCAGCTTATACATCGAAAAAAAAAAAAAACAACGCAGACTTTGTCGTACTTTTAATAGAAAAATACAGAAAATAATGATTTTTTTTACCCCAATTGTGTAAGTATTTTTAGTTGTTTTTTTTTTATAAAAACAACTGAGGGCTTTCAAAAAAAAAAATGTTAAAACAATAATGTTTATTAATTGTATTATTGTTAAAATGTTCAATTAATCGAGACTTTTATTTTAGGTCAAATCGATCAGCCCTGGTATCTAAGAATATTATGTTTTTCAGTCCAAAAACATCCCATTGAAATGCTCACCCACACCACCAGATGGCGCAGTTGCCTTTTAAAAGAAAAGAAAAAACCCACTCACCACACGATAAAATAGTTTTACAATATGAGAAGTAAGGCCCCGTGTAAGTGTGCCCACCATTTTATGCCAATGCTCAGACAAACCGCGAGCGTGAGGCAGGCTTTCCGACACTGAAACCGCTACAGCCTGGTCTAGCATCATATTCTGAATCATCACTCACGTCATTTCCACTCTCACTGTGAAACATGGAGGAATTGACAACAAACTCGACTGTGACTTTTTTTCGATTGTATAAAAGCAAAGTCTGGATCTAAAAGCTGAATTTGATCTAGCGATGTGAGGAAGTTGATTTGGGTGTGTGCAAGAAGCCCATACTTGCACCATCCTCTTTTCAGTTTGTAACAAGACCAGATAGAGGAACTACTCAATTACTACCACTTCTTAGCTCATCTACTTTTGAAATTCTGCTTCAGGATATGACGCAAGAGGTGACAGACGCTGAAATAAAGAGTTTAGTATAGTATTATTACTATACACAGTATACTGTAATTTCATTGTACAGTATTATCATTTCTTTACGTAATTTAAACCATGTTTAATTTGCATGTTCATGTCAGTGATTTCATGATAAATGATGTACAATTTCAAGATTTTTTTTTATAGTTAGGGTTAGTGTAAGTTTTAGTTTTTACAGTTTTCAATTTTGCTAACAGTGAAAATTCTTTGGAGGGCTAAACATAATTTATCATGATATGTCTGATTTGAGCATGAAAATTAAATATTATGTACATTTTGTAAAGTTTTTTTAAATGAATTTTTAGCGCTAGTTCTTTTGATAGTTTAGTTTAATTTTAGTCAGATCAGATCTTATTTGTACTTTCCAGAAATGAAAGAGCTTATTATACGTCACACTAACAGTCAAAATGCATTGAGAGGGCCGTGGCAATTAAAAAAAGCCCAGAATACTGACCTTTTAAGGGAGTAAAACAGCAATCGGCCTTTGTTATTTCCGGAAAATCACGTCGAAAGGAAACCGTTTGTTTTCACAGTGCTGTTTTTTATAAGGGCAGTGTGGTTCTCGAGCGGAATGTACCGCCATTATGAGCCAAAAGACAGATGAATGCATTAAGATGTCAAGACGACTGTAAATGTCTCTATAAATATAAAGGAAAGGATCTAGTTATGATGTTAGCGTGAATAATCGACACGCTAATGAACTTCCTGTCAACAGGCCGCCCTTGGTCTGTGATTGCGGTGCGGCTCGGAATAAAGACACACTCCTGTTTGTGGCGAGACGTGATGTGACGTCCGGTGTGTTTGAAAGAGTTCACCTGCGTCCTTGAGGTTTCAGTTTTCAACTGACAGCAAACGGTGACGTTGCCAGACAGAGAAAAGCCAGTGGTGAAACATGTGGCTGCATTTTACATTCATAAGAGCGCTCCAATCATGTTATCACCACATTAAATGACAACATTATTCCCACATTTTTCAAAGGTTTGGGGATGGGTTCTATACACATTTTTTGGACTACAAGGCATTACTAAACGTCCATTTTCTATTTTTTTTTCCCCCACATGGCACACATTTTTTTTCTGTGTTATAAAGGCGCACGGTCAATTTAAAATCGTTTTGTAGGATTTTAAGTGTGCCTCATAGTGTAAAAAAATTGTGGAATTTCAGCGGAGATGATGTCATGGGAAATATTAAATCCCGCCTTGTGTGATTCACGTGAATAGGAAAAGAAAGGGGAGGACTTACTCACCCACATCTTTTATATATTAACCGTATTTATGCAAATATAAGCACCCCCTGATTTTTCAGGCACAAAAAAAAAACTAAATATTTATTAATTTTTTTTTTTAAGTTTCTGGTTCAATTATGTTATTATTCTTTTAAAAATACTGTTTTTTTTTCTTTATTTAACAAACCTAACTCGTGACTCGTAACTTTTGATATCGTTTTACGTGAATAATAGATAACAAAAAGTAAATTCTAGCGGTCGGATCCTTTGCTCTCCAGTCACTCTGCTCATGCACAAAGCAATTGTTTCAAGCTCAGGCCTGTTTCAAGCCCTCTGTTTATCCGACGCGGTGCAAAGAGGAAGGATTATTTTCCCCTGTGCAGGGACCGAGCGTTTTGATTGTGTCTGTTCCTTGGATTTTTTTACTCCTTGCCAGTGTTCTTCATTTTTGACCCTTTCTGCGATGACGCATTGTACTCGTTTGTAGCCAGTTGCGCTAAGCTAAGCTAACCCGTCATGGTTTGTAGTTTCTGTTTGTTGTAATATAAATTATTGTACCGTATTTAGTTTAGTCTTACTTCTTCCAGTGTTATTTTGTTTCTGTTAAGTGTTGCGGTGTGTCTAAGGTTTCTTTATTTCTGTTATTGAGCCAATAAAAGCTTATACTGTAACACGTCTACCTATGGACCATTGTTTAACATTATATAAACGCACACTCATGCACCGCTGCATAAAGACGACGGGTTTCCGTTTATTTGTGTATATTAATTTATTTTATTTTGCGTATATTAATATATTTGTTTATTTTGCGTATATTAATTGTTCCTGACTGGAAATACGGAAAAATGTGGGCTTATATTAATGCAATATTTTAAATCTGCGATTATAAGCACCACCCATGTTTTTGAGCGTAAAATTGTGGTGCTTATATTCGCGTAAATACGGTATACTGTATAGAAATACAGTATATAAATATTTATTTAGAAAGAGAGATTCATCGTTTACATACGTGAGCTTTCTCTCTCCTGGCTTCCTGTAGTATATCATAATAATGGCGGGCCAAAGACGGGTCTATGTCAGTCAGCTTGGCGGCTGGGTTCAGAAGAGCAGCCAAAGTCTGCTGCATGTCACCATCATCCAGGGCTTCATTCACCAGACCAATAGCGGCGATCCCTGCAGAAAGAGATTAGAGGTGAAGAATGGTGCACGACTGGCCATTAATGTGGGACTCACTTTCATGCTCTTCGTGAACGGTTCCGTTGACGTGGTCCACACAAGCCTGGATGTCATTCCAGGTCAGATAATCACAACCCTCGTCTCTTGCAGCAGCTTTCAGACGGATGAGCTCATCTATATACCTGCAGGAAAGTGAAAGGCCCGAGAGTTCAGCGCTCACAATCACACGGGCATCGGAAACTTCTGGTTTCAGTTTACAAATGTAAACTCTGCATCACGCTGGGGCTTATCAGATTACACTTGCAGAAACTGTTGGCGGTGATGTAAACTTAAGATAATAATGTCAATATTTAATATTTTCAGTTCACATACTTTTCTCGTTTCTGTGTTTTTCTGAATGAACTGAATGATTTTCTTTCTTGAGATAAGATTTAGACATTTTTAGCTCAATAATGAGTTATTTGTAAGAAAAAGCAAATAAATGCATTAGCTTATAAAGGGACGCCCCCAAAATAGCGACATGTAGTGGAGGTGTAACCACAAGACAATTGTACAACAATTAGTGAGAAATTAGCTCACAACAGTTTCGTTAGCAAACGGCAAAAGGAAACAGTCCGTTTGCATTCCTGATGATACACGTACAGTGGGGCATTTCACACACTCCTGCCAATAGTTACCCCAGAGTTAGATTGTGTATATGTCAACATGTTAAAGCGCGTCCAAAAATGCATTGACGCACAAGATCATTTTCATAACTTTCTGTAGAAACTAGAGTAAATGTTTTTTTTATTTTTAGCCAAAGGCAGGCTACTTTTTCGTGGGCCACCCTGTATGTGTGCATGTGAGTTAATACAGTATGTGTATATACAATTCATATAAAAGTCCAAATGTACAGCTTGTCAAACATTTCTGCCTGTAAATGTTTTATGTCAATGTAAATATCGCATTTGCGCAAAAATATCAAAGTGTATCAAAATGTATTTATTTATTTTCTGACTAAATAAATTTTCTCTGTAAACTACTAGCTTTTCTTTATTTACAAACCTAACTTGTAACGCGTACCACTTCAATGTAATTTTACTTGAAAATAAGTTTAAAATAATCTATTCTAGTGATCGGAACTACACCTCCCATAATCCTTTGCTGCTCACTGCACGCCAGACTAAAGCTGACTTTGTTAGACGTAAATAATAGAACATTATCATTAGATTATTAGAATATTAGATGTTTTTCTCTGTGCAGCAGAGAGATCAATTTGATTGTGTTTTAATCGTGACTTTGTTTTGAACGTGTTTTCTTCTCTTCTTCTCTTTTCTTCTCTTATTTTCTTATAAATCGGCTATTATAAGCAAAGAACCCTTCATGTTTTTTAGCTGCAAAAATGGTTGGGCTAAAATTGGGTGCTTATATTCACATAAATACGGTAAGCATAGTCTATTATTTTACTTTTTCATCTTGAATTTAATTTTTGTAAGTGTATAAGCCGCTGTGACAGTAAAACTCTGTCATCTATGGGACGAATAAAAGTTTTATCTTGATCCATGACTCTCACCTCTGATTGTACTCATCCTCCACGTTACTGAGACCAGTGACGGAACTGCTGAGCTGCTTCCAGATAGTCGAGCGGTCCCCGACATCCAGAGCTTCGTTTATCAGCACCACCGAGGACAGCATTTCCACCGCCACCAGCAGCTCCGGGTGCGACAGCGAGCCCTGTGAAGACCAGCGTGAAATCACTCGAACAGAAAAGAACGGTTAAAGACCATCAGCTCATGCAAACCACGTGAAAATACAAGATCTGCTCTGAAACCCAGTGAGAAATATAAAAATACGCCATAGCCTCCGTCACTACGGACGATGCATTCTGTTGCTGGTTTTAAACAGCTGAAGATTTATTTAAACACGCTTTTAGTTGACAGTGTTTTTAGGTTTTGACAATTTCTTTATGATTTTTTTATTCTTTTTACTGTAGTTTTATACTGTTGGGTTTTATCCTGTTGATTTTATTTTATTATTTTATTGTCTTTTGTTTTTTATCTGTGGTTACACCTGTAAAGCACTTTTTGGATTTTATCTGGGAATAGTGCTATATAAATAACATTTACTTACTTACTAAAAGCAATGCTTATTTTTTTGACAATGAGAGTTGTGTTGTAACCTCAGCGCTCTGCTGCTGGAGACTGGCCAGTTCTCTCTGGTACAGATCGGCGGCGCTGGGGTAAACCTGTGGGAGCTGAGCGTCGGGGTTCATCAGCGCGTTCACCGTTTCCTCTGCGACACCCTTTTGGATGGCAGCGTTAATCGCTTCCACAGCCTGTAACACTGGGATATAACACACACACACACACACACAATTGACATTCATGATGCTTTTGACAGCAGTGCTGATGAATGAGAGACACGTACATCTCTGATACTCTGCTGCAAGCTCATTGGCTGCGTGGACTCCACTCTGCAGCTCTTCCTTCAGCAATGGCTCTCCTGGGACAGTCTAGGTACAAACAGGAAACAGAACGGGTCAATAATGTGGACAATAACAAGAAAGAAAAAACAAATGTGACATAACAGGAAATCATTTTGAGAAGAATTAGCGTCTCAGCAAGGAGACTATTTTTCTTTTTTATCTGTGTGTGTGTGTGTGTGTGTGTGTGTGTGTGTGTGTTTGTGTGTGTGTGTTTGTGCGTGTGTGTGTGTGTGTGTGTGTGTGTGTGTATGTGCGTGTGTGTGCGTGTGCATGTGTGGTTTAAAAAACATTCCTTTAAATAAACATCCTAGAAATACCATTTCATTTAGTATGGTTTTTTTTCTTTATAATTTCCTTTTTTCACAAATATAAGCACTCCCATTATTTTTCAGGCACAAAAAAAAATCCATTTATATGCCAACATATGCACCTCGTTGGTCCCTTGGTGTTCTGACTTTCCAAAAAAACTAAATTTCTGGCTATAATACTTCTCTTAACAATACTTCTTTAAACAAACCTAACTTGTGACTTGTTTACATGAACAAGAAACAAAAAAAGTAACGTTAGGTAATATTTCTAAATGTAATATATCTCCAGTATGGGGTGCTATGATGTTATTTGCTATGTCCATATATGGGCGTATTCTGGTTTTCACACTGCTAGTGGTGGGTCGCTGACAGTGAGTTCCTCATTGTATTGTATTTAATTTAACATATTTTTATTTCTTCCAGTGTTATTTAGCCACTGCTAAGTGTCGCTGCATGGTTTTTATTTATTTCTGTTACTCAGGTAAATTGGTTAATCATATTGTTTTAATTGGTTGGATGTTATTGAGTCCATAAAAGCATATTTGCAGGTCTGCCTCTGGAACCAATATTTAAAAAATTAAAAGAGGACACAACGCAGAAACGCACTGCAGCAAAAAGCGATGCAGTTCTATTTATTTATGATTGCTTCTGACTTGAACTTATTTCTGATTTGACTGACTTATTTGAAATCATATAAACCCCCCACAAGCTTTTGAGCTTCTTAAATTGAAAAAAGGAGTGCGTATATTGCCATAAATATGGTATTCATATTTGGTGAAGTGGTTTTTAAGGCCATTAAGAAGCTTCGACAGACATGTAGCTGTGCTATTACCTGTTCTTTCTGTTCTCGATCCGCAAGCAGCTGCTTCAGGTACCAGCTCTTGTTCGGCGCTTGCACTGACTGCAGGCCTAACGCAGGAGAACGGAGGGTGTTGTACAGCTTGTCCTCGTCGCCGCTCAGCAGAGCTTCTTCTGCCGAGTTCAAGGCTTTGGACACTGTAATTTAGCGGACAAGAACTCAAATCCCATCATTCAGCTCAGAAGTGAAGCTGCAGGCTGAGGAAGAGAAGTACAAACCATTCACTTTGCTGATGTTTCCCTGGATTTCAGCATGTGTGAGCAGCTCATCATAAACATCTCGCTCAGCTTCTGAATTTTCTCCAATCTATAACAAAAATGTGCATGTAGTGCTTTATCCTCAGCAGAGAATAGCAAGAACAATCCACATTAAACGAAAAAAAAAAAAAAAGTCCCAGTATCTATAAACTATATAACTATATAACTTCATAAATTTTGTTGAACAATGCAAAACAAATGCTCAGATTATTTTTAACTAGTTAACTAAAACGTATAAATATAATGATAATATATATAATATATAATAAAATAAATTTAAATATATATAATAATGGATGGATACACATTTGTGAATAAAATAATACATTAAAATGTATTTCAGCACTAGACAATACAAAAATATACATTGAATAACAAAAATCAATATCCATAAGGAATAATTTCCATACAGTATGTTTGCCGATGTACATATGCGTTTATGCACACAAAAAAAATGCATGTGTGATTATAAAAAAAAAATACAAAATACAATATAGAGAAGTAAGCACACTGAGATATGGGACAAGGTTTCCATAATTTTTACTTTCCCAATAGTCTTGATCAAACTAATGTTTTTACTCTTTTTCTGGAGTTGGCAACTTTTTCAGTTTTGGCCTGGGACAGGGTGTCCTGGTACTGCCGAGCAGCGCTTTCATCCAGGTGGAGCAGCATGGCGTTGGGGTTTCTCATGGCAGCTAAGGTGTCCTCCGGGACTCCGTGGTCAATGGCGTCATTGATGGCGATCACAGCGGCGTGCACTGAAAGATAATACAGATCATTTGGGCTCACACTAGTGTAAAACACACTGTGATTTACGCCCGTGTTACAATCCTGGAGGTACAAGTTAAGGCAAGATGTTTATGTTTAAAGAGGAATAAGTGCCAGAACTTTGACTTGAAAGGAGACGCTTACATGCCGCTTCATCCACCGACAGCTCATTGGCTAAAATCCCACCAATTTTGCTAAAGGCCGGCATCTGAATGTTGTACTTCTCCAGTTCGCTCTTCATATTGTTAATCTCCTCCTCTGAAAAACAAACACGAGGTGTAAAAACAGTTCAGACGGACAAATATTACGTTGAATTTCATTTTTTTTGGACAGGGTAATGAGTGTATTCTTATTGCTCACGTTTAATAATTTTTAAAATGTAGTCATGGTCAAGAACATTTTTTTAAATTTTTTTATTTAAATCTTTTTTTTTTTTGAGATTTGCATTAGTTATTAGTTATAATTGTTAAAATAAAATATTTTGTTATTTACAAAAGTTATTTGAATACGGTAATTAAAATAAATCATATACATGATTGGATTTACCTTAAATAAATAATCTTTCTGCATTAAATAATACTAAAACAATTTAGAAATGGTATTTAGACGGAAAATACAAAACTAAAGCCACTAAAAAGCAATACAAATATCTAGATCTTGTTTCTTACTGCTGTTAATTACATTTCAATACATTCATGTGATGTAATGTAACAATAAATGAAATATAATAATGGGCATTGGTGCAAAAAAAATAGTTTTCAGCTTTGAATGTTAAAAAAAAAATGTTACATTTTTTTTCAGAATCCAACTTTTTGCCTATTATCGGTAATAGTTGACAATTCAGCAATCCTTAATAAAACCCCTAACCTTTCAGAAAGTAATCTTTAGTCTTATTTTACTTTGTGCCGAACAGGCTTGGTAAATAATGACTTGCAGCCATGAACCATATGTGTGTTCCTACAGAATGGCGGGAAACTCTCACACGGCTGATAATGACTTTCACATTGACCAAACCTCCCCGGAGCAGTGGTCTTTCCCATTCTTACGTTATAAACTAGACCCCTGATGTAGACGCAGCACGACGACAGCGCTCAGGCTCACCTGTGAACGCCACCTTGCCATAGAGGTCTGCGATCTGGGGGGCTAGACCCAGCTTAAACAAATAGAGACTGTAAGAGAAAGAGATTGAAGAAAAAAAACAATCAGAAATTCCGTACCTGCAAACTCTTCTAGGTTAGCACACATTCCTTTGGGAAAACACTACAAAGCTCCGTAACTGCTTTCTGTGCCCCTCACCCCTCACTAGGCCTCCCGCCACCAGCATTATGCTATTTCCTGTTTCTGAAGACCAGATTTATGGCCTTCAGGCTCCGCTTAGATGATGCATTGAGTTAAAAAAAAAAAAAAAAAAAGTTGCATTTAAAATTATTTATTGGTGACTCCTGAAGAGTAGACTCAACTTCCTCTACAAATGACAAGCTACGGTCTGTAGGGCCTGTAACATTTCACATTATACGTTTTCAACGGCAATTTATCACGATAGTTACGTATGTTCCGCACAAAAAGCTAAATTACACAGAATCAGGAAAGCTTCCATACGGCTTTGTTTTAAAGGTTGAGCCTGATAATAGTTCTCTTTCTTGAAACATGTTTCAACAAGAATCAATTTTCAGGAAAGACACTTCAATGACTGTTAAAGTAAAAAAACAGATTTCAATTCTACGATGAATTGGAATTCTTTAAATAAAGCATATTAAATGAAAATATTACATACAGTTGCAGATTAAATGTAAAGCCCGCTACAAAATATTAATTGTTTGCAAAATATTTCAAAAGTGCTTTTAAACAGAGCAAAAAAAATGCTTTGCTCTGTTAAATAGGTTCAATTCAAGTTCAAATTCAGTGCATTTGTAAGGCGATTTTCACAATTCCATTTCTCTTGGGAATATCTTGAGTAAATAAAAAAGGTAATAATTTCATAACAATTAAAATAAAAATGTAGTCCTCAAATGTATTTAAAAACAGAGAAGATGAGATCTTCCAAACAGATCAAGCACCTAAGAGCGTGTATGCAATAGATGCAGCGAGGCATGTTCTTCCTGTCGTAGATGTCGGTCGTCTCTGGATAGAAAATCTGCCAGGGAGAGACAAACACAGGTAGTGATGTCATTTCCCTCTGTTGCCCAACACGAGGCAAGATCAGTCATGTCAGTGCTGGGTTTTCCAGTCGTCTAGTCTTGCTGCTACTCTACACACCTTAGGCAGGCCTTTGTCTGTCATGGCATTCAGCCATTGGATGATATTGTCCGTGTGCCTGAAATGGAGACCAGTGGCCTACAAGAGGAACAAACAGAAAAGGGAGAAAGTTAATGGACCTCTATTGAAAGCAGGCTTGACCTTCACGCTCACCTTGTAACGAGTCTGTTCGCGGTCGTAGATCTTTTTAAGAGAAACCGCATTAGGAGCAAAGAAGTTCCCCAGCTTGGCCAGGTACACGCCATTCCTCAGGCCTTCCTCCAGCTCAGTGGTTGGTGGAAGCTCCTCGTTTAGACACGCCTCCATCCATCTGAAACACAAAGACGGCTCATTCAGCAGTGCATAAGTGTGCCATTTATTGCAAGAATTTTAGTATTATTCATCATTGTATTCCTTATAATGTTGCGTTGGACCGGTTACATGGTCACAGGCAGCCAATCCCTGATACTCTTGGCCTGAAGGTGGGACACACCCTGGATTGATGCCAACACACCAATCACAGAGCAGAACACACTTCACACCTATTTTGCCATCTATCCATCCATCCACTACAGCCCGGGACCACATGCGGACCGTTAAACATTTTAATTCGGCTCGCCAAACTTTAAAGTCAGATATTTTTTTTTCTAACATAAATCGGGTTAATCCGTTAGCTTATTTTATTTTCTTTATAAACACATTTTTAAAAGCAGAACCATATACACAAAATGTAGGTTAAGGATTGTAGTAGTACATCTTTAATATTTATTTTTACACTGTCAGTCACAAAACAATAAAAGTTTGTGCATATACGTTTATGCGCGTGCACTATTCGAGCTCTAAGGTGAACACAGATCTTTCGCTGAGATCAGTCAGACGAATGTCACCATTGTGCTTCTCTATAATTTCCTTATTTAGCTCAATGGTTTTTTTTATTTCAAAACCTTGCTCTCGCATTCATTTCTGCATATTTTCATACATTTTCGCACTTTTTGCTGTTCTCCACGCTTCCTTTGGATCAATAGAGGGAGTTTAGTACAGCAATCGCTCAAACTAATTGATTTTTGTGCAAAAAAAAAAAATAATTGAAAGTGTCTTCACACTACTCGCAGTACTATACGTCTTTCTTTTCTATTCTTCTTTCCACGATCACCATGTGAAAGCCTAAAAATGGCATTAATAGTCCACACCTCCGGATCATTTTTATAAATTTTGCATTTGTGAACCGAGGTACCTCTGTATTTCCTCCTATTTCCCTCCCCAAAATGTGTATTTTTCTCTAGCTAACTCCAGCCCCTTGGTCAAATGTTAGAACCCGATGTGGCCCGCAAGTCAAAATACTTGCCCACCCCTGATCTAAAGTATCAACCCTTCCAACCAACCATCCACCCATCCATTTGTCCATCTATAGTATCAATCAATACATCCATCCATCCATTTATCCATTCTTCTCATCTTTGTCATGTTCTTTCTCAGTATTCAGCTATTTTATTTATGTCAACTCCAAAGTATTTAGTTAAAGTCTACTAACGTGTAGAGGCACTAGGGGAGTTCTTAAGCTATTGTTTTTTGCGTACAGAGTACTGAGAGACTATGAAAAAGGAATTGAGATTGACATCTGTGTAGACTTAAAAGTTCAAATCAAGGGGAACCAGAGTTCACAGCAAAGAAGAGCTGAGCTTTAGATCATGATTAAACAACATAGTGGGCCTGAGCTTGAGACTTAAAGGGCTCAAAATAGAAATGAGGAACAGAGCTCAATAATATGAAAAATTTGAATGAAAAATAATACTTTGAATAATGAAACTAAGAAAAATTTGTTTTGTATGGATTCTCGTGTGATCACAGACATTTATAAGCCGCTTTTGTTCACTTTGATTTTTTAAATCTCATTTTTTCAACTCAAAATGCTTTAAATTAATAAATTGAAATCACTTTAGTGTTCACAATCCATATGCTATTAGCACGCTCTTTTATTGGTATGCCTATGTATTAATAACTTTTAGTGGAATATCTATATCACTCTGTACTAGATGCAAAAAAAAAGCTATTAAAACTTTGAGTCATGAAGTTTTACTTTATTAAAAAACAAAAAAAACAAAAAAAACAAAAAAAAAAAAAAAAAAAAAAAAAAAAAAAAAAAAAAAAAAAAAAAAAAAAAAAAAAAAAAAAAAAATCACATTAAAGACGTGGTTTATGAATTATATAATCTTAGATGAGCAAGGACAACCAGCACATAAATAAATCAACACCACCATAAAAATAAGTCCAACCTGTTTCAGCATTTGTTATGAAACTTGAACAAAGCGTTTCAACCCAGACGTGTCAGCGAGTTACTTCACGTGTTAAAATATTCACAAAATTCATTTTCAAAATTCCTTCGTACATAGAAAAACATTCCGTGAAAGTCGAAGGCGTTGCTTACAATGCACAGCTGGTCGGAAACCAAACAAGCATTTTTAATGTCAAAAAGGAATTTAACAAAAGATAGACACATCTAATCGTTTTCTTGGCAAGCTTAGCAAATGCATGACGGAATTCTAACGTGCAAACTTCTCCAGCAAAGCTATTTCCATGTATTTTGCATGTTGCTTGAAATCTGCTTTGCAAAAGCCAGGACAGTTTGCGCTTTAACCCTAGGCAATGTGGAAAAAAAAAAAAAAAGAAATAATAAAATCGAAGCATTAGAGTTGAAATAGATAGAAATTGGACTTGAATTCTCCAAACAGTAAAGATTTGTTCACATAAATACTAAACCTAAACTGCCTTCAAGTGCAGAAGATCTCAGAGATGATTCGATGAAGAGCTATAAACCGTGTTTATGAGGCTTGTAAAGCTTATCTTCAAATTCTCACTGCCTGACCTGAAAATGGTCCACGTCTTTAGACGCGTTCACTGGGACAGCAAAAATAATCTTTCTTTCACGTTCACCAAAAAAAAACGATACTGTGGTGGAACACACCTGCACTTATGCACACACACACACACACACACACACCCATCAATTCAGTCCTTTCATGGGTTTGGAGAGTGATCTGCAGGAAATAAAGCGACACACACACATATAGTGACACGGTGGGTCGCCCTGTCTCCCTGTATTAAGAACAGACTTCCTTCAACTGTGAAACAGGAAGTTTAAAGTCCGACAGATTAAAGGTCATTTGAATGGGAAGAAATAAGAGTGAGTTAAGGCTCTTAGAAGATAACAAGCAAAGAATCCCAAAGTCACTTGAAGAAAACGTTGTATGAGACCTAAGGTGAAACCAAAAGACAATCCAGTCCATCAGCTCAAATAAGAATATAAAAAGACACAATGTGAAAAATATTCTATTCTGATTTAGAATATAGTGGCTCGGTGGTTGAAGGTCGAGCTCGCAGTTAGAAGGAACAAGGGGTTTTTTTATTCTGAGAAGAGAAATGCATGTTCTCCCAGTTCCAGGTGGACTTCCTCTAGGTGTCTGGCTTCCATCGTCTTTCAAAAAATAAGTGTTTGCAAAAAGTTGTGTGTGTGTGTGTGTGTGTGTGTGTGTGTGTGTTTATGCCACGCTGTAATTGATTGACTACATTATGAGTGCGTGTCCCCGCTTTTGGCCCAGAGATGCAGAGATAAAGTGGATGGAGGGATATAGCAAGCGGATTGATGGATGGATTGAGCATGCAGAAATATGGATGGAGCAGACAGATGGATTGAGTGTATAGATAGATGGAGCAGATGAATGAATGAAGCAGGAATATGGATGGATGGACTGAGTGGATGGAGGGATGAATGGACCGAGAAGATAGTTGCATGGATTAATTGAGTGGACAAAATTGATGAGGCAGAAAAATGGATGAAGCGAGCAGGTTGATGGATGGAGAATAAAAAAATGATTGAGCGCATGCAGTGTTGGAACAGATAGATGGAGCTGATGAATGGATGGAATGATGACAAAAAAGACGTTGAAAAGCCATGATGTGGCCTTAAACATAAATCAGTGCGACTGAGAAAGCGGATTATCAAACAGGATCTGACTACACATGAGTGTACAGGACATGATGTCAGGAAAGGCCCTGGGATAAGAAAGCGTTTGAGCAGTGTTCCATTACTCGCTCTGCTGAAGAGCAGGAATTCACACACAGCATCAGGTGGCACACACACTCTCTCGGCCTGTGTGTGTGGAGCTCAGTGAGCTCAGAACAACCTCACGTCTGCTTTAATGGCTCTCAAACGGTGATGTGAGCGCTTTCACTTTCTCCAACAATATTACAAAGAACAACTGCATTCCAAAATCTGACGTGAGGCAACAAGAACCACCGATGTTTCTTAAAGTCACTTAATGTCACTAATTTAGTCCCCGATTTTACATTATTTTAACATTTGGTGACTGGAACTATGCTTATGACGGGCAGGTTCATTTATGGTCTGTGTTTGTTTGTTTGTTTGTTTGTTTGTTTGTTTGTTTATTATGATGTGTGCAGTGCGTTATGGTGATGTTTGTTTATTTATTTGTTTGGATTTGTTGTTGCTGTTGTGACGTGAAATTTCCCCGCTGTGGGACTAAAAGGATTTTTCAATTCAATTCAATCCATTTAAATTTTGTTTTTTAGCCATCCACCCATCTACTATACAGGATATTAAATCAATAAATATAATAATAATAATTAATCAATGAGTAATGGATTATTTTACCTAAGTATTTAGTTCCAGATCCAATTATGCACAATTGAATTTGGATTCTATTGTAGATGTCCTTAAACCTAAAGCCTAGTTCTTTAATATGTCATTATTTATTTTATAATGTAATATCTTTTTTTGAGAAACTGAAATGAGTACAATACAGATGAAACACTGTTTTAGCCTTAATAAACTGGCAATCAAGTACTTTTTGTAATACCGGTCAATGTTAAAATCTTTACCTTAAATGGAGTAAGTGCAGTAATAATATCTGTATTTTACTTGTCTGTCATGTTCTGAGTGGTAAGACAGTTTTCACTTGCTACAACTTGCAACAGATACAAGAGATACAAAGCTGCAAAAATCTCTTCACGTCTTGGGACCAAAGCAAAAACTCGCAAAAAAAGCCCCGGAAGCACTTTCCTCACCAGTTTCCCGAATATTACGGCATTAAGTGCGTGTATTTAATGCACAGTACCCCGCTCTGTTTAAAAAAGAAAAGGGTTTGCACAGACGATGGTTTCATTATGTCACAAAGGCCTCAGTGTGAGCTTGTCTCTGGTTTTACAGCTGTGACCCCGGGCTCAAGAATCCCCAAACAGTATTTCTGTGATTCAAAATGAAAAAAAAACAGTCACGGATTCAGAGTTAAATAATCTCAGCCCCGCTGACTCTCGTTTCATGTGATTCAGTGTTAAAGCAGAAATAACTGCTTGCTTTCTCTCTAAAGTGCAGAGATTAACTGGATGTGGCTGTTTTCCTGTGAAAAACATTGAAAGAGCAATTAATGGAGGGTGGGGACGCACCTTTGTGGCACCTTCCTGTTCAAACAAGAGGACGTGGCAATGAATGTTGCGTGCTGAACTAAACACAATGACACCACTATGTTTTCAATCCCTTCAAACCAACAGACCTTTCACAATTACAGTCTTTTTAAGAAAAGGTTTTCCAGGTCATCAGAGGTTGTATGCACTTTGGTGAAATGTAAAAAAATAATTAAATATGAGATTTATTCTTTAAATCGTATTATTATTATTATTATTATTATTATTGTTGTTGTTATTATTATATAAAATTATAAGAAAACAACACTGGGTCAAAATCAGAGAGTTGAAGTCAACATATTGAAATTTGGGAATACAGTGCTGAAACATATCCTTCAGAATTTCACAATTATTTGTATGATTATGTGTTTGCAACCAAAAAATAAATAAATAAATAAATAATTTTTGGCAGTAATTTGCAGTATTGCAATGTATTCTTACGTTATAATCACAACAACTTTACAGGAAACACAACTCACTACATAACAACATTTAACCACATAATCCAAGAGATTTCAGAGCAAGACTTGGTCTTTCTCAGAGACAAACACAAGAAACTTCCAAAAACTTCCTAAATCTGCTTCACAGGGGATGAGGAGGTAGTAGAGTTCCTTCATTGCGGATTTTCAACAAAATCAACACAGTTTGTTCTAGGACTAAATTTGCCAAACAAACTTTTAATTTCATGCCGCATATTGCCGCCTTTAATTATCAGTCTTGTCTTTATTTATTTATCAGTTTCACTCTGGCCTGAGAAAGTGTGTTTGCAAGTTTGTCCTCCTCCCATCAGCTCAGTCTATATGTTTAAACTGAGTGAGAGGATGATTTATGACTTAAACCATCAAAACCACTTACTTCGGTTTTTTTTATACCATTCATTTTCCTCAAGGTTTTGAAAAGTAATTACCAATACCAATTTACCACGTAAATTGTTCAGGTAAGAGAGTTTTTTTTTCTTCTGAATGATCAAGTTTGCTAATCCAACTGCAATTGATGGCTTTTCCCATTTTTCAATGGATTATATATAAAAAAAATATATATATACTTGTTTGCCAGAATGTGCACGCTGGCGTTTACCAGCGCATCATGTTGTTACTGTCACTACACTCCCCATCTTAGACAAACATACCAGCGCGTAACTCCACAGGAAATGATTTCACTTAGACGTAAACAAGAAGAACGCTGCATGGTTTGAACTCGATGTGAACTAAATGAAGCATTCAGACAGACTAAACCATCACGCGGAACATACATCTCTTATTCTGCCTCAGTTCTTAAAAAGGAAAAGAGTGGGATCTTACTCCAGCAGATTCAGATTTCAAACATCACGCAAAATATAGATGATGTGGTAGTCAAGCTAATCTACAACTATAGATTCAATCACATCGCTAAAACAGATTTTCTGGAACAGAACATATTCACAATGTATAAAACAATTCCATGTATAAAACATTCATGAATAATACAAGTTGACATAGGTAGAAACAGCAAAAAAAAAAAAAGTTGATAATGACGCCGAGAGGCTTAATTGAAACTAAAAGACGAGACATGAAAAGTGGTGAACAAACCTAATAGCGATACATTAAAAAAATGAAATACGATTATATAAACAAACTGATGCTGATTAATAAAGTTGAAGGTCTTTAGAACAATTTAACGTTAAAGCAACATTTCTACAACGAACAATTAGACCACAAGCTATGGATGTACATGATGAATACGAAGTAAAAAAAACAGAACTAAAAAGATGAAGAGTTAAAAATGTAAAAAGACAACATTTTGAAGATGAGAAGACGACTTGAGGAGTCGATCAACATTGGCACGATGATGAAATAAGTTATTGACAACACAAGGAAAAGTATAAGTATAGAGGATGAAACACATGAAAATGGACAGCTCGGATGATGAGACAAAGACACACGTTTAGGAAGCTGAAGCGATTCCATTTAATAAAAACTGCTGAGAACTTGTTAACAACTGAAAATGACGTAGCAGAAAATAACAGAAACTGCCAATAATAAATACTGTAAAAAAAAATGTCAGTCAATAATTCACTGACACTCTCACATGCTAAAAGGTCAGGCATTTTTAAGAGGTCAAGAGTTTCATATTTGGATGAAGTAAGTAAGATCCCACACAAGTATGAGAGAGGCAACGCGCACATGATCCGCCGAGGAATCTGGCGCTTGTGAAGTTGTGGTTTTCGTGACGTTTCTCAGAGGTGGAGCTGATATTTCCAACGCAAAAGTTCCGAAGGCCAGAACAAATATTCCTTCATGCCAATGTGGATGCCAGGAACGGCGGCAGTCACGTTTTCTGACTCTCACGCTTTACTTTCCTTGCATCCCAGAAGCGTACGTCCTCTCCACATTTACAGCACAGAAACCTGCAATTACCAGCAGGCAAAATGACAGGTTTGACTAACGCCTCGAAAATAATGGAGTCCGTCCGTACGGACTCATGAAAGCCTTTCACCTCTTAAACGAAGGAGAGCCGTTTGGGTTTTTCTTTTAAAACCGTAGGCTGTTATTGCCTCAGTAGGAGACACTTAAAGAACATGACGTACCACTGGAACGTTTCACTCTAACATGCCAGAGACATGTCAGACAACATTCCCACACCGCGTTCGCTTAACATTACTGTAAAACAAATACATGCACAAAAACGTTACAGGAAAAGAAACAAAATGTATTTGTCTCAAACAATTGAAATTTTAAGAAGATTTAACTGCAGTTTTTCCTGATTGGAGAACTACACATATACACAAGATGTATTTAGACACAAAGATCTTTGATTTGCAAATCAGAGGTTTATAGAATATGTGAAACCCATAGTACAAGTACAAATATCTTACTGTAAAAATGACTCCATTGCAAGTTACAAACCACCAATTCCAAGAAGACTTAAGTCATGAAGTATACAATTAGAAAAGAGTATTTTAATCGTACTGAAATAGGCTATTAGAAAATTTGAAAAAAAGCAAGAAATGTGAAAAACTCCTCATTTATGAGGTTTTATTTCCTAATATGGAAACGAAATTTAAAACCTCAATGTTTCAAAATGGCAGAACAAAATAGATTAAAAAAAAAAAGTCAATCTCAGTCAAACTCAAATGTGCAACTGCTAATTAACTTGCACGTAAATTAGCTCATAAATAGCATCCAGTACCTTCAGCACCCTGCAGACGGCAAAAGACGTACAGATACTCAATCACAAATGTTGCTCATACTTTTGATACTCAGTACAAGTACAAAGTAGCCAAAACAAAACCTTAAGTAACAAAGTCTATTTGCTCAAGCCCTTTACACCACTGATGCAAAGGAAAGAAAAAGTTTACACGTTCCAAAAAAAAGTACATTTAGCATATAAAGCAACAAAAAGCAATTTTAAATATCATCATTATGGCGGAAAATTAAATTCCAATCATTTTCAAACTTTACAGCTTTCTAAATAAAATGTAAGGTCAAATTCTTTCAATTCTTTCATTTCTCTCCACTTTTTCTCTCCACAAGGCCAAAGATTGACAGACAGTGTGAATGAAAAAAAACTGCAAACTATACTAACACTGACTTGTCATTTTTGCCCACTTGTAAATAATAATCATACTCTTTCCCCCATTGTAACACCCTCATCCCCTTAAACAAGCAGACACCGGAACCAGTCACTATGACGACCCCGGGTTGCCAGGGTTACACTTTAAGATACTGAAATCAACAGGGCCTGACTCACTTCCTCTCGCACCACAAGGCTGTGTGTGCATGTCGGGAGCAGAAGAACAGTCAGCAACATTCTTAAAGCTTCCAGCAAAGAAATCACACACACGTGTAATTACTGCAAACAAATCCAAAAAATATTAAACAGTGACAGTCATAAAATAACCATCATTACACTAAACAGTTTTTTAACCAGCCGTGAAACAGTTCCATATAAAATTATTGCAGAACTTTGAGCCCTATTTTAATATTTTACAATACTTTTATACGTCATATCCATTCAAGTAATAAACCTTATTGGTCCTAAATTACTCATAGTGGAGAAATATACTGTGCGCTTCAAAATAACCAACCAATAGGTGAAGAGGGCCACCTTGAGCCATGGCGCCCGGTAACAGATCTGAGGTTCAGAGTCGCTTAAATTTGGTTTGGGATTCGAACCAGAGACCTTTAGGTTACAAGTCTTGACTCTCTAACCACTAGGCCACAGAAGCCTCAGTGAATCAGAAGGAATCAAAAAAACGTTAGCAAATCACTTCTTGACCAAAAGCTACTTTTGGAAGCTCTTCTAATAACGTTAATGATCTTAAATGACGTAAATCAAGCTTAAATTTGTCAGAATTTTGTTAAAAAGCTGTGAATGTAAATATGCTTAGATAACAACTGTTGAAATATTATTAGAATTTTAGTAATGTAGTGCAGACACGTCCTTTGAAGAGAAAGAAAAAACTATCAGACCCGGAGCCACTCAAAGAACCCACCGGACTGGGATTTGAACTTGCAACACTTGGAATGTCCAATCATGGAATGTGGAAGGTTCTTCAAGGATTTTGCGAAGTTTATTCATTGTTAAATAATACAATGTATCCATATTAAAATGTTATATTAAAATCAAACTTGTCACACCACAAACTTGCGAATTCAGGAATTCAAGTACACTATGCATAACTTTAGTAACAATGTTGAAAAGAAACGGTGTACTGCACACAGTATGTCTGACCAAAAACATCTGCATAACTTCCTTCCCACCAAGCTACAAAGCAGAAAATACATTCAAACTCTTCAACGATTTGAAACGTGATTGAAGAAGATCTGAAGGGCGACCAACCGTTTGGCTTCCTCCAGGTGACACAGGTATTCATAAGCCATGTTCTGCTGTCTCCGCTCGTCCATCTCCTCAGCGGTGAGACGCTCCACGCCATCCAGAACAGCTGGAAGACAGAAAATAGAGTCAATCTGGAGAACAAAACCAAACTATGGAAGAACACCAGTTGTCTTTTGATTATTCAGAATAATAGTGCCGTTTGTTGTTGTAGTTACAGAACAAGAAGTAACCGAGTTCTCGACAGGTTAGGATTAGAATGACGCCTCTGACTCTTGCTGTAATTCTACAATTATTTGCAAATCTTCCAAAAGTGTTTCTGCTTCTCACGGTCTGTCTGTCTGTCTCACTCTCTCATCCTACTTTGTTTTTTCTCAAAATGTCTCTCTCGTGCAATTTTTCAGTCTTCCTAATGTTCTGTCAGTCTGTTTCGCTTTCTTTATACTTCCTTCTCTCTCCAAATGAGTGAAAAAAGCAAAAATTGAAAGACAAATTCCAGTCCAAGAAATCCAAGTCTTGAGTCAATCTCAGCATTTCTGTGCAGTTGACAGAGATTCACTCTGGATTATGGCCAATCACTCCAACAAACACACACACACACACACACACACACACACACACACACACACACACACACACACACACACCTACAGGCTATTTAGAGCTGAACACATTCTTTATGGTCTCTGGGAAAAACCTGAAAGCTTAAACTGCAAATGTTGTAGTTAGAAAGAAAGCCCCACTGTCTTTAATTATCAATTTGCATTTTGTGTATTTAGCCGACACATATGTAAAGCAGTTTGTAACGCATTACAGTTTTACAGAAACAACTGCATAATCACAATTGAAACGCTTTACACAATCCAGACGCCTGAAACGCCCCTCTGAACGGAAGCGTGCTGAGACGCGAGCGGATCTGATAAAGACTCACTCAGCTCCTTCATTCATTCTGGACAATGTCATCGAGGGATTCCAGACCAGAAAAAACACCTCAAGCAGTTCAACTACTGATTTCAAATAGAAAGGTCTTAGAAATTAGATAGTAAGTAAAGTAAAGTGTTGTTGGCCTTCAAAAAAGTCTTTGCAAATGTCTTATAAAAAAAATTATAATAAATTAAATGTCAGTGTATTTTTACATATGTTTTATTAAAATAATAAACATAAATATAATATCATAAAAAAGACATAATGTAAAAAAAGCAGAGCAAAAATGTAATATGTTATTAATATTTAATAAAAAAAAGATCTTGAATAGATTTAAACTTCCCGTCTGTCGTGTGCAATCTGTCCTGCGGTGTTGTTAATTTCAACAAAGACACTTTACTGAGTATCAAATGACTTACAGGCAATAACTGGAGCGAATCTAAACACACAGTGTTCATTTAGTTTCTCTCCTTTCAGCAGCAACAGTCCGACAAGAAAATCAGGCACATTTTTGATCAAGAATCTGATTATGATTCTAAAAAAAAGTTTAAAATTTCAAATCAAGTTCAAGTTCAATTTATTTACAAAGTTCCTGTCACTGTCAGTTGCTGTACAAAATAAGCAGAACCAGTTTAAATTTACCTTGACTTTGAGCAGTGAGCAAAACAATGGCTAGGAAACAAAACTCGTCGAGGAAAAGTTCGTCAAACTAAATAAAAGTTCAATGAACACGTTATTCAAGTCTGAAAAACAACACTTTAACGCTCATGGTAACGTTTTCTGCACCACGATTTACGTTAATAAAGTTCTAATAATCTAATTATATAAACTTTAAATATATATCCTAACGTATTGATATTATTACATCCACACTAATAGACAGTCAGGTGAAAAATCATCGTTGCGCATTCGAACAAACGCACTCGACCATCTTCTAGAATACGAAAGATCCACGAATGAAGTCTTGTGAGGTTTGACTCCTGATGGGCCTGCGAATTCCTTCTGGGTGTATTTTAATAAATCAAGAAAAAGACAACCTTCGCTTGCGCTCCACGCAGCAGTGAAATAATGCGGAAGTTCGTAAACATGCCGAAAGAAAACGCTGACAATTTCGGATCGAATTAGCAACCGTCTTCTGAAAACCATCTGCAAAACTTGGATCGCGTGGTAATGGGAAAGCCTAGCAACAAACCGCGTCTGAAGAAACGGTATCTTTACTCACAGCCATATCTTGGTCGGAAACCATCTGCTTCGTCTGAAGTTGACATGTTTTCTCAAATGGTAACCGATCCTAATTCCCTTTATTGTAAGATCGCTGTTGATCGGAGTCCTCGGCGGTTTAATTGTCAACTTGAGAAGGCTCCTCAAGCCCTCCTTGCTCTCCTCTATTCACTCAACTGTTTCAGCTACTTTTTTCTTCTTGAAGCACACTGATGTCATGGGCGTGTTTCTTCCTAAATCCTGAAGTATGCGTTTCAGGAAACACCCATTTTATCAAACTTACGCGAAAGTTTGAACTGGGGCTACAGCGCCACCTGGTGCACGCGCATGGTAACGTCCGCAGGAGGGCGTCCGTAAGACTGCAGAAAATGTACCAGAAGCTGATAAATTCAGCCAAAAATAAAGTTTTTTCTCATCGAATGTAAAAACATTAATAAAAATATGTATATTGATTAACCTCAGGTCATTAATACTTGTATTCTGACATGCTAGTACAGTAACACATTACACATAATGTGACGTGATTCGTAAAACTGTATACGTACATTTTATGTAAAAGCATTTTTTTACGTCTAACTTTGTCCTTTTTAGAAAGAAGTTATTTAATTGAAGAAATAAAAGAAGTTTTATTGAATGTTTAAAAACGTAAAATAATACCTGTTACATAATATATTACATATATTATATACATTTATGTACTGTATATTACATTATACAGTATAGGAGAAGAAGAAAGTGTTTGTAGAAGAAAATATTGTATAGCCACTAGGAGTGGGTGGCCTACATTATACGGTAACCAGTAGAGTATTAAATTATATATTAATAAAACTAAAATGTAGAGATAAATATACATTTAAACCAACTACTATTTCTCTTTCGGCTTTTTCCTTATCAGGTGTCGTCCCAGCAAATTTTCCACTTTATTCTATCCTGAGCATCTTTCACCTCATGTCCTCTCTTACAACATCCATCAAGTTTAAATATATAATTCACATATCATACACAATTATAAAGTGCTGGGATGTTGATACCAAAAACACATAATGGCTTGTGGCAATGTGGCTATATTGTCAGAGAACATTTTATTAAAAGACATATGGTCTGAAAAAGCACATTAAATAATTATAAGGCTAGGGGTGTTTTTGATGGATTGAAGATCGGTAGCGAAGCAAATTGCGTTTGTCCAGTTGCTGACCCAATGGAGCCATTAAACAGTTCAAGGGCGGAGACTGTGAGTTTATAAAAGAGGCCAATGTCCAGATAACTTAATAAGTGAGTTGAGAACGCCTGTGGTGGCTGAAAGCACAATGACCAGCTCATGGATATTGATGGTGCTGATGCTGGGACTCTTCACAGCCATGTGCTGTGGTCAAGCATCCCTGGAGCTGTCATCAGAAGAAACAGCTCTGTCTCAGCAGGAGACGGAAAAAGAATTGGTGAGTGAAAGGGTAAGGAATATAAAACTAAGACTAAAGATGAGAAAAAATTATAAAAAAGAGATAATAATAAAACTATTAGGATTAGAAACCATTATTATTAAGTCTAGTGAGTCTGTCTTAAGTCTAAATAAATAGTCTGGATGGATGGATGGATAATTGATGCCTTTGTAATCAGCACATCATAAAAAAGCGCACGATCAGACGACAAACTAGTTTATTAAAAACTTGTGCTTTTTCTGTTTTACACAGGTTGAGGTGATGTCTGCTTTGTTGAAAAAATATCAGACCTCTCTTCCGACGACAGATAAGCGCGCCATCCCACAGGTTGGTTAGTTTTCAGCATTAATTTTGAAAATTAAAATGAATAAACAATGAATCTAATACAAATGTGTGTGTGTGTGTGTGTGTGTGTGTGTGTGTGTGTGTGTGTGTGTGTGTGTGTGTGTGTGTGTGTGTGTCCTATCACTCTAGTGTGCTGTGGGGTCCCGCTGTGCAATGAGACTGGGGTCCCGCTTTGGCCAATTGTGTGAATGTGGAAGAGGATCCTGCAACTCATTTCTGCTAAAATGCATTTGAATTATTGAAAAGAGTGGGAAACCAACCCAAATACAAATAGATAAGCTGGAAATATCATTTGTGTTGATCTAGTGATAGCCTCGTTTCTATAAGCATTGTTCAAGCATTTGCATGAAAGCTGCAAAAAACTACTGACTTTATTATGTATTTATTGTGTCCAAAATGAAAGGTTTGCCTTGTATGTCAATAAAATAATTATTGTTACACGTATAAAGTTCCTGTCTTTCTTCAATTAATTCTTCAATAGTTTGTTTTGATTCATTCTTGAAACAGACAATTGCTTTTACTTAATTAATTCCTCATATGGCTTACATATATCAATTAGGAAAGTCACAAGGGATAAAGTTGAGCACACACACACACACACACACACACACACACACACACACACACACACATCTCAAAAGGCAAAAAAAACAGCTTGACACAACTTAACTTGACTTGGCTTAGCATAGTTTATCTTAGCATATACTTATTTTGACATAAATAAAAACCTGAAGGAATAAACACAAAAAAGTGACACAATTAGACAAACACACGAAGGAGACAAGGTGTAATAAATGAATTAGCAAAACAATACAAGATATTTTTTTTGTTTTTAACATGCTAATATGCTAACGCTACACAGTCCTGACGTGTCTTTACAAGCAATAAGATTTCTCATAATTTCCAATCCTCTGAAAGCTCTAAGCACTATATATTTAGCTTTTGTTTTTGAACCTCTGTAAAATACTTAGCTTTAATTTCTCCTATTTATAACGTATTTCTAAATTGCTGGAGAGTGAATATGTTCAAGCAGATTGCGTTGCATACGTGTTTACCTACTAGTGCAGAGGAAGCAGAAGCTCAGGCCTGTGTCTGTATCAGACTGAAGTCACAAGCACGTAGACCATAATTTAATGCTAAATAACTCACTTTGGCTCCCACATTGCGAAAGCTCGGTCTTTGTGGTCTGCATCAGGCTGCAGTGGGAATGTTTCCCCTGAGAAACACACAGTCGATATGTGAGCTTTATGGTGGTTGTTTAGAATTTTGAGGTCAGTTCACTTTTCCCTTGAGATACACTGGTGCATTATTTAGACACCCAACCATCTACACATACTCAGCTTTTAATGACTAAATTAATGTGTTAAACCCGTTAGCCATGAAACCAAATAACTGTGCTATTTATTATTTAAATGCAAAGCTGAATATACAAAATCCAATTATTCAAATTAGTGTTGTTTTGATCTGTTGCACAAATTCCAACATACTGTATAATCGTGTGTGTGTGTGTGTGTGTGTGTGTGTGTGTGTGTGTGTGTGTGTGTGTGTGTGTGTGTGTACATTTATAGAAGTAGTATTAAATATTTCAACAAAATATCCCTTACAATATTTAGTTGTTAAAACGGGTCAGTGTAACTCTATCAAACTAAAATCAAACTCAATTACTGGTAATACTATGTATCATGTGGTGTTTTTGCGCAAAGCAAATTTGTTGTTTGATTGTTTATGGTGTAGTAAACTTTATTAAAAAAAAAAAGCGTAGGTCACATAGATCATGAATGCCTACACGTACAACTCAATTTGTTTGATCTTATTAAAAACTGAATGCAAATTATGTTAATTTGAACCGCATAAACTTGTTTCATATAATGAGTTTTTGCTAATTACAGTGTTTAA
Organism: Paedocypris sp. Pulau Singkep; assembly: GCA_017309775.1. Taxonomy (NCBI): domain Eukaryota; kingdom Metazoa; phylum Chordata; class Actinopteri; order Cypriniformes; genus Paedocypris; species Paedocypris sp. Pulau Singkep. The sequence continues at coordinate 2,359,181 of MU204179.1, forward strand.
TTGAAGCCCTAATGAGTGCAGTGATCACTTACTCCGTGTTTGTAGTTCATTACATGTCAGGTCAATTTGATTATGCTTAGAAAAACCAGGACAATGTCTTCAGCAACAATCTCAAAGAAAATCCTGCGTGTAAAATCACATATATGGTAAAATTTGCTTAAAATCGTAACATTGCCTAAAACTGTACAATAAAAATGTAATAACAAAACATATTTTATGGTGAGGGGGGGGGGCAGGTTTGAAATTGTCTATTCATTTATTGGGACGATAAAACTATAACATCTATAATCATTTCTAATTTTTTCGTTATTGTTCTAAAACACAGCGCACTGATACTGTCTAATATTGCCAGTACAAAATAGAAACAACTTTTATACATTTTTCTATGGCTTGTATTTCCCTGTGTTACTGTATTAGCTTGCAAATTGCTTTTATACTCTTGATTTTTAAGACTATATTCTTATTTGGTCAATTAAGTTTAATTGACTAATCTGAATAGAATAGAATAGAATGTCTTCATAGTCATTGTATCGCGGGGTTACAGTGAATTTGATTATTTGATTTACGTATATATTAGCGATTAATTTATATCTTGCTGACCACTAGAGGGCAATGTTTGTCTCTATTAAGTTTCTTTACTTCTTGTCATATTATGTGCATGAGGACGTTGTATACTCTGCCACATAACGTATGTCTGTATATACATATTACCTGTATAATATTACCTGTCATCTTACATCTGACACACAGTCAATCTAATAACTTGTCAATTGAGGGAAAAATAGCTGGTGAGTCATCAAGTCAGCCTTACTTCTTTAATAATTGATGTCATGTAATGAACGTCCGTTGGTGGGAGAGGAGGAGACAAGCCTGGTGAAAAACTGCTTGCTTTTCAAGTAACTACTCATTGGTAGATGGAAACTCAATTAAGAAGCAGTGAAGGCAAGATGCTGGAATTGGGGCTGGTGACACTGGGTTAATGAACAGCCTCCTTGAATAATTAGGTGGTAGCATCTTGTTTTCTTAAGCCGGTACCAATGTTGTGTGTTTTGAGTCGTTCAGGTCCTCTCCTCCAGGGACATTCACACGTCATTATGTTGCGTTTGCTTTAATAAGACCATGTCTTTAAAACATAATGGTTCATGATGGTTAGTCTTGATTGATAAATTGAAGTATACAAATGGAAGTTGCGTTGATGATTTTCACATTTATATTTGATGATTTTCACTAATATTAAAAGATAAATATAGGTTAGAGTCTTGGTTTTACGTTTATCTTGTGCAATGGTATTATGATTTAATGAAGACTAGTTCATGTTTTTGAATCAAACAAGTTTTTTAACAACATAAACTTCATTTTGTTATAATTATAAATACAATAAATACATACTGCATACATACAAATACAATCAACGATCTTTTTTGCACAGCTGCTTTGAAACACTGTCATGTTTTGGGATGCAGGAGCACAGACCCAATTGCAGGGACAGGACTTTTATCTAGATAAAGCAACAAACAAAACAGAAACAGAAACAGAAACCACCACTTGGGCCCGAAAACAAGGAAATAAACCTTAAACGTTACTGACAAGTTAACTGATCAGGAACGAGACAGACAGGAACACAAATTTGGCCATCAGGCAACGTTTCAGACGAGGAAAATCCACGCAAGAAAACATCACGAAAAAACACAACACCAACAAACAAAACAATCCAGCCCCAAACAAAGGAAAACACAAAAAATACAAGAGCAAATCAGACACAACAAGACACAGGTGAACAGGGTAATTAACAAAGAAATTATAAAATAAAACATGACACCTGTGCAGACTAATGATTCAAACTCAAACAGGTGTCAACAAACAAGGAAGCAAACTGAGGGCATGTGATCTCGATCTTTTTAACATAAAAGTCCTGAGAAGGTGATCACTGAAAACCCTGACAACTACATAAATAAACTTAACTTGAACTATTAACATTATTATTAATATTATTATTGTTGTTGTTGTTGTTGTTGTTGTTGTTATTACTATTATTATATTACTATTACTATTATTACTTTACTACTACTACTACTACTACTACTACTACTACTACTACTACTACTACTACTACTACGACTACTACTATTAGTATTATCAATTATAATTGTGTAACACAGGTTTTACAAGGTAAGAGGGCAAACTTATTTCCCCCTAAAACACACCTTCATGTGTGTTCCAATACACATAGAAGAACTTCAGGCCCAAAGTTGCAGAGATTGGCTCCATCTCCCTGTGACCCCGAAATGGAAAAGCAGTTAATAAATTGGATGAATGGACAAAATGGACAGACAACCCCAGACAGACTGGCTTACATGACCTCTTCCACCTCCATGAGCCAAAAGGTCAGTGCATCTTGAATTTGTCTGTTCGTGCCTGCATGTGAAAACGAGCAGCATCAGATGCTCTATTAGAGTTCCTCACCTGTCTCGTCACTGTGAAAAGTATAATACTTAAAAAAATGATCCTCAATTACCGAATTTGTTTCCTGCTGGATTGTTGTCTAGATATTGTATATTAAAATGGACTTGGAAATATTGGGTGAATATGTGTCCGTTGGCAGTATTATAAGCTTGTTGCACCACACAAATAGCCTCATAGTGCAATTACAGAGATAAACAACTCCTCATCAGAACAAATAAAGCTCGGTAGGCAGGGAAGAGTTGAGATTTTACCGAGACCCCTAATTACCTCTCAATGACGCACAGCGACTCGACTGCAGACCCTGCGATGCGCTGCAATCCTGCAAACATTCCACTGATGTTCACCGCTCCGAGCCAAACAAAGTGGACGAAAACAGACAGTCAGGCTTTCATTTCCTGCATTTGAAGTTAAATTGGAGGCTTTTTGGCTAAATAAATAATGACTGTCAGTCTCAAATCCTCGTTTAGAATAGACAAACGTTCTTTTCGAAAACACGCTTTTTATGCCTCACTGGCCGCATTCATGTTTTCGTCCACCACGGCTGTGTTAATGGAAAAAAAATTTAATTATTCATCGAGCATGAAGAATACAGAAAAAAACGACTTAAAAAGATGATTATATCTCCTTCCATCCGGCAGGAATAGACGGTTACGCAATGTTATTCAAAGAAGCGCGTCCGGCCTCGTGCTTGTGTTTCCTTTTAATCTTTCCCAGCATCCGACAGGCCAAAGTCAGACTTTGCCTTCAAACAAGCGTGATCACATGTTCTGCCCTCATCTGAAGCTCCTCGCCTTCCAGCAGCTCTGCTCTTTTCACCTGTGCTTGGCCAGTTCATTTGCGCTCTTGCTGGTTTTTCTGATGGAGGTGATGCGGGTCAGACCCCGTGTGCCCGGCTCAAACAGCACGTGACGTCCGCTGCTTAAATCCCGCTATATGTGGCAGGAAATGATGCTCGGAGGAATCCGGAGAGTGTTAAACACTATAAGTCCGGAGCATCACACTAATAAGCCAAGTGGACGTGGCTGTAGTCTAATGACTCATGGCTGTCACGGACATTACTGTTGGCTGCATAATGAACTGACCTGAATCGGTGTCTCTCGCCACACTGATCTCTGACAGCATCAGCATCCGACTTCACAGCGGGAATAACTGACTCTTGTTCCGTTTATCAGCTGCAGTTTTGTCTTTGAGGATGTGAAGGCCTCTGGGCAAGTCGTGTCGGGGGCTGGTGTTTTTGACACCACTGTTCTGATATAATAAGGAGTCGAAGCTGTTCTGTTGACAAATGAGGGGCCGACACTAAGGGTCCAGAGCTTGAGTAAAGTGTTGTCTGAGTAATTGACAGCGAGTTCCGTCGCTGTTGTTCCTCTCTGTGTCGGTAGACGCTGTTGTTTAGAATTTTTCCGTCATTTCTGACCTTTCTGTGTTTTTTTTGCCGTGTGATTCTGCGAATTGTGGTGGTGACCAAGGTTGTGGGTTCATTTCCAAAGTCAAATGCACAATCAAACTGTTACAAGCTGTATTTATATAATTTAGACTTTTCTTGACTTTTTAGATCTAATAATAATAATAATAATAATAATAATAATAATAATGCATTCAATTTTATTTTTGTGGCGCCTTTCGAGACCCTCAAGGACACCTTACAGAAGTACACACAACATTCACACGCACACCTAGATCTAGACTCTCATATTATTTTTATTCAAGAATTGTTCAATTTTACATTCTTTCACTGTTTCTTTTCAACATCACACTCACGCACAAATTAACTGCTTTTTAGGAAACACTTTTCTTGCTTGAAAACTAAGCTGGTATTATTAAGAAGCTCTTACAAAAAATGCAAATAGAAGTCTCAATTTAAATATAACTGATTATTTAGCGTATTATGTATTTTATGTATCAACCAATCCCTATGTCTCTAGGGTAAAAACACACTGAGTAAGAAACCAGACATTGCTAGGGAAGACACACACACACACACACACACACACACACACAAACAGGCAATGCCACTTCTTAAATAAATGTGAAATATTTTTGTGCAACGTTTTTGGACTGTGTGTTAAAAGAGATGGTGGAAATCCAGAGAAACATAAAAGCAGAAACTACAACTCAAGTCTAGAACATGTATCAATGTTTTTATCAATAAGTTAAATATAAAGATACAACAATACAGGAAGTGTATACTTTATACTTAAATATAAAGGCTCGAGTTTGAGGCCCAGTCTGTGTCTTTTTGTATTTATCTTGCTAACAGCGAGAGTGTGTGAATGTGTGTGTTCCAATTTGTGATCCGACTTTTAGGTTCGGAATTGTCGAGATTGGCTCCAGAATTGTCGAGATTGACTTCTCGGTGACCCAGAAATGGAAAAATCTGTCCAGAACTTAATGTGAGTTGTACAGAGAATTGTAAAAACAAGACAATTCCTTTTCCATTCAAGTGTGGGTATTACTGCTTAAAATATGACTATAAAAAGAAAAACAAGCTGCTTCGGAATTAGAATTTGTTTTTGAGCGTTAAAGAACATCACGAGGCAATCAGGAGGGCACAGGGCACTAACACACACTTTACTTGATTACCTGAAGGAACAGGGAAATCACACACCCACACGGAATCGATTCCAACACAAGGTCTTTCCAGCTCACATAACGAGACTCTCTCGAGGGGCTTCATAAAGCAGGGAAGAGGTGGGAGGTCATCGACATGCCAGCCAAAGATGTGAGAAGACAATCATCTTTCAACCAACACAAATCTACCAGGATCCCAGTTTGTATATATTTAGAGGAAATAATGAATTCCGATGTCTCCCACACAACACTGGAGCATCCTTTGAGCTTTACCTTCAAAGATCAAAGCCCACTGTCGTTTTGTGGTGCGTATAAATATCCGGCCTCAGGAAGTTTAATTATGGAGCTTTTTTTTTTACAGTAAAAAGAAATTAAAATGGAGAGTTAACTATTAAACAACCCATAGGTGAAATCTCTGATTGTGTGGAAACCTATAGCATCCTCAACTTCTCTTTAGAACGTTCCTACATCAACTTTTAGGATTTGAAAAGACCAGTGCCATTTCAAAGCTGTCGAGTTACGTTGTGAACCAAGTGTGTGTGCGCAACAGTATCCATACTGGATACTGGTGTGTATTTTAGGTACTTGTCCCTCAAAGCCATTCTCACACTTGGTTTGGGTTTGACACCTACAGGCCAACCTGTCCTAGCTAGTAATCGTCTCTTCAGAAATGTCCCTCACTGTTTTGACAGGACTAACAGCCGCAGGACCTAATTTTAGCAGTGCGGGAAAAATACAATGCGAGAAAAAATTGAAACATTTTCCCGGTTTTACACCGTTTAATCGACTCATATTTTTTACATCACCCAGGCAAAAGTCATAATTGAATTGAATGTCTTTTTCCAAGAAGCAGATGAGCATTTCTGATGAAACCGTCGGCTTGACGTGAGCCGTGAGCAGAATTAGCCCGACTGTGTTGGCAGCAATAAACGGCGGTAAAGAGAATGCAAGGAAAACTTTCAGACAAGCATAATACATGTGGTAATTGGAATGAAATGAGTCATGCAGCCCACAGACAGTCAGAAGGACCTGATCGGGTTCCTGGCTCTGCTCTCCGACAAGTCCTTAAGCAGCATCTGAGACCAGATCAGAGTCTTCTTTTCATCTATCCGTCTTAAACAATGTGACCCATTTCATTGTTAGTTAAAGCGCAAACAAATCATGGAAAAATCACCGTTATAATATGTAAAAGAGTTGAATTTAAATATGTTTAGTAATAAATTATTATTTTTTAATTGTATCAGTTTCAATGTCTTTAATAGTGTAAAATATAAACTTTTGAAGAGAGACAACTTTATACATACATATATACACAGTATATAACACACACACACACACACACACACACACACACAATAAACATATGTGTATATACTGTACATATTCACTGAAATAACTATACATTATTCTAAATAAAAATTTGTGTGAAACATTTTAACATGAATCTTAGTATATGAATCTTTTAACATTTTTATTCAATTCACTCTCTTTCTGTAAATGTGAGTGTGTGTGTGTGTGTGTGTGTGTGTGTGTGTGTGTGTGTGTGTGTGTGTTTTCAACAAAACAGTTTTAGATGTGGACATGGCACATACTACTGTATTTTAACTACTGTATAAGGTTAATGAGATTTGCTCTATACGTTTGTATATGCTAAAAATCTTTTGGTAAACGTGATAATGTTTTATTTAGGAAGTTTAGGTAATGGTGGTTACGTTCTGTCATATTCTAACCCATATTAAGCCTTTTACTACACATTCTGTACTGCATTTACTACACAAATATCAGTTACCGATTAATTTACTATATTAAAAATAGTAGGTATTTACAATTTACTGTCTTTTCGTATAGTATTCATGCACGTGTTGTTGGTTGTGTTTGCTTTAAGGGTCTGAATGTGACCGTTATAAATAGCAGGATGTATATGGTCAAAAGCAGGTAGACCATATAGATGTGTTTGGCGCACTTGTTTTGGAAGCGGCGGGTTTACGCAATGACTCATCTTCAGCGCTCCTATTACGCACAAACCAAAAAAAAGTCTGCGTAAGGTGGAGCAAAAAAAAAAAAACTCGGCTGAGTTGCTTGTCAGTGGAGTAGATATAAAGACGGCGGATCCCGAGAAGTAGTGAGTGTTTACTTGTGTTTCTCTGTGACCATGGAGAGCTCCAAACTCTGGACCACAGCGGTCGCGTGCGCGGTGCTGCTGTCCTGCATCCAGGGTGCTGAAATGGAATCGGAGAAAGATTCGGACTTGGAGACCAGGGCACTGAGGGAGTTTTATCCAAAGGATCCCAATTTGACCAACGAGAAGCAGCTCGTAAGTAACATTTGGGAATGATACGCGATGTGTAACGAGCGACTTGCTTAACCGCATCTGCTTGAACATCTGCAGCTTGGAGCTTTGCACGAAGTTCTGGAGAAACTGCAGAGCAAACGCATCTCACTTTGGGAGAAGAAGTTCGGGCGCGTTCCTACAGTGAGTTACTGCGATTTTTCACACGTTACTACACTTTATCGTCATTTTTTGACAACGTGTTTTGTGTTGGCTTCAGTGTGACGTCGGGGAGCAATGCGCCATCAGGAAAGGATCCAGAATCGGCAAAATGTGTGACTGTCCACGTGGAGCGCTTTGTAATTACTTTTTGTTGAAGTGTTTGTAATAGTAAGAAGAAGGAGAAGAGAATGACACCATCGCGGAACACACACTCGTATGTCGCGGATATTTGTATATTATGTGATTTCTATTTTTATGGTTAGCCTATGCAGTGCTCGGAGAAGTACAGGTGAATTGAAAAGATTGTTGAAATATTTGCTGCTCTTGATGTGTTTAATCGGAATAAATGGAAGACATTTTTGTATTGTTATGTAGTTTGTGTTTACTTGTGTAAATCAACTTTGTGCATAGTTATAATGGGTGATTGGATGGGGAAAATATGCAGCACACACACACACACACACACACACACACACACACACGCACGCACGCACGCACGCACGCACGCACGCACACACACACACACACACACACACACACTGTGAATGATCTAAAAACATTAGTGACAGAAAACGGTGGCAAATAGTGCAATATTGTTATAAAATCAAAATCGAAATAAACTTATCACATTGTTTTTTTTAAATATGATAATAACATATTTATTTCAGATATCAAATTTTCTGATTGATATTCTGATCTAAAAACAAAAACAAATAGAGAAATGTTAGTTTTAAAAACAAGGATAAAAAAATGTAAATCACTGTACTGGATAAATAAAATGTGTGCAAAAACTTTTCTTAAACTTGTATTTACAACTCATTTTATGCTATTTACCAAAATAGAAACCACTTAAATTGATCAGATAGAAAAATGTAGTTTTAAAAAATGATGGTGGTGACGTTATGGACTAACCTTTTCTAATACGAATCTTTAAAATTTGAAAAACAAAAACACGCACATACATAATAATAAAAATAATAATTAAAAACACGTTAAAAATAAATAGGGCTTTATAAAATACACATACATATTAACACTGTTAATTTATAAATAAATCTATTTATCAGAATTTAAAATAGTGTGTCATCAAAATACACGTGTAAATATTTTTTTTTTTTTTGAAACATGAATTTATCCTTATGTTTGTACATACAGTACCACTCGACTTATTTATATTATTTTAACACATTTACAACTTCTTTTCGGATCCGTGTGAACACATTTAACAGCTTACAAAACAAGTGACAATTTGCCTTACAAATAGGCTGTGACTCATCTGACAGGGCTGTGAAGTGAGCGTGCAGCTGTCCCGTAGCTCTGCCCCCAGTCCAGCATAAACACACCGCGATTCCCACAGACGTCAATCTCAGTCTGGACCAAACAAGAGCTTTCACTGCCCCCGAGTCTCATGCTTGTTTAACTCATTCCTAGAAAGTATTAGACGAGGTGGTAGCTGCTATACTGTAGATGTACTATAAATGTAATCATTCAATATAGCCTGAAAGTGAGAACAAAATAAAAGTAAAAAAAAAAAAAAAGACATTCATTTTTTTTTCTCTCACCCTCTTTCTATCTTTTTTAGTCACACTTTCTTTTTCCCCTTGCCTGGTCGCTTTCTATTAGTTCCTTTCCATCTTTATCTCATTCTATCTCCCCAATGCTCCAATTGTCCCTTCTCTCGTTCATTTCCTTTTCTTCTATATAAGTTTGTCACTAGCTTTTTTTTTTTTTTTAACTCTGAATCAATACAAATCTTATTCCAAATTTCAGACTAAAGACATTTGTTGTCATTTAATGAATACAAGTGATTTGACATAAAAAAAAATGAATTCATATTATTTCTTTGTTATTTTTTTTGAATAAATGTAATCAACTATTAAGTGGAATTTTCAGAAAGTATTTAATAGATGAATTGTATCAATTGAGAAACACCTTTTAATCTATTTATGCTTTGTCTGTTTTCAATACATGAAGTTCTGTTACAAAAAAACATGTTAAATATTACTGCATAAAACTGTTATTATTAAAATTAATTAGATGGTAATGACTTGCTGAATCTTAAGAGCGTTTTATAAAAAATACATAAAATGAAGCAAAAAATCAGTTGGTCTCAAAACATCCGCGACATCAGATTGTTTTTAAAAAAGTAGTTTATTCTAAAATAAATCTTCCCACAGGTTCACGACTCTACCAACAACATTCCAGTATCTTTACAGAAAAGTAGAAAGAAAAAATAACAAGAAAAGGTAGAGAAAGAAGGAATAGAAAGTATAGACAAATGAAAGCAGAGAATGAAGGAACAAAAGAGATTAGAGGGAGAAAAAAAATTAGAGGGAGAAATATGTGAATAGAAAGCAAGAAAAAGGGAGACCAAGCGAGAGGAATAGAGATATAAAGGAAAATGATCATGAGAGATAGAGAGATGTTGAGGGAGAGAGAAAGATGGATGACATGACAGACAGAAAAAAAGATGTGGAAAAAGCAAAAGATGAAGACAGAAAGATGGAGAGACAGAGAACGAGAAAATGCATCAAGCTTCAATGAGAAAAGCGTGAATCCTGTATTAATTTGTGTCAGAACTATAGAGGTTTATTTGTACATTGTTGGGTACTTTTTTAGGAATCATTATCTCAAAGCGACTTGAACCAAACTAAAACTGTTCAACTGGATCAAAACAATTAGTAATAAATAGCAGTGCTACCCAAGCTACTGTCATCTTTTTCCAAACAGAAGCAGGTTTACATCCAACATCTTTCAAGCAAAAATCTAATTCCCATTTGCATGAATTAAACTCAAATTAAAACTTCACTTAACCGAGCTTAAAGAATGAAATCCACCAACATCTAAGTTTGACATCGAACCAAAAACTGAAATTAAAAACAAAGACCATGTTGGACCTTTTTAAGAAATGACATCAAGATTTGAATGAATGATGTGCAACAAAAGAAGCTGGAACTGAAATGACAAGAACAGAAATCTTTCAGCAGCGTCCTTTACTGGCCTTCCTGGAAAGGATGACTGAGAGCCGGCGGGAAAACCTGACTCCTGGACTGTTCATCCAAAAGAACCAAATCATCCACGTCTCTTCCTCTGAACCTGCGGCGGCAAATTTTCACAGTCACTTTTTGCCCTTGAAACACTTTGAGCGCTTCCTTGGAGGCCATGGCCTTGGCAGAGAACTCGTCTCGCCCGTATCCGGTGCCCATGTAGACGGTGTGGCAGCGCAGTTCACACACCTGGCCTTCCTTCTGCGTGCGTCCGGATGGGAGGTCGGGAATGTCTTTGAGTGGGACGAAAACGCAGCTGAGAGTGGATTTGTTGGACTCCACGCAACTACGCAGGATCTCGAAATGTTCCAAGTTGGGTCCGAAGCCGCCAGCAGACACGAGCTTCCAGGCGACGGTCTTGTAGAGTCGATTGAAGAAGGCCTGGTGCTCTGCGGCAGCTCCGGGTGGAAGGCTGATCTTAGGGCTGACCGCTGGGTGGACGACTGACCTGGCGTGAGCTTTAACGTCCGACTCGTTGGGTTTGGTCTTCTTCTGCTGGAGATCTGAATGCAATGCTGCAAAGCAGAAGTAGATCGGCCTTGTAAGTGCAGAAGAGCTAACTGGTTAAATGACTTTTGCTGGAAAACGACTTGAACTGAGGAACATTTTCCATCGAGTGGAATGTGATTCTTGGTAATCAGATTTTTTTTTTGATCGTTTATTTTGGTGATATTTTTCAATTCTTATGTCAATGGGTGAAATTGAAATATTCTTGGGTAAAAACTGCTCCCAGGGACACGTAGAGAGAGAATAATAACAAAAATATATAAAACTTTATTAGTCTAAAAACACTAACCTTATCCTTTTTTGGCTTACGAGGCATTTATAAACCTACCAATATCGATCTACTATAACATGCAAAACAAATAATAATTAATTAATCAACTGAAAATTCTTTATTTGTATAATATATATTAACACATTGTTGTACTGCTTAACTTCTGATGGTGGTTCAACGGGAAAAAAATCAAAGCAGTTTAGTTCTTATTTTTCCAGCTAATAAGTATTTGTAAGACCAGTGCGAAAACGCCGCTTCACGCTATACTTTTAGGAACAGCGATGGTGACTGACAGATGCATTTAGAAAATCTCGTGTAGAAAAGAGTTTTGGCTTCTTAATATCTCCAGCTCATTCACTCACTTTAAAAGAAAGAAAATTTGAGGCCAATTCTGACTATTTGGAAGCCTGATACGTTTTCGGAGAAGTTGTGTGGGCATGCAAGACGACAGTTAGAAAACAATCGGATTGGCCCTGTACGCAAATCAAACTATCAGACAAATATATTTCTTTTATCAACGCCATCTACATGCATTATTGAGCTCTCCTGCTCCAAGAACATGTACTAAATCAATTAGATTACGTGAACAATTCAACTCAATATTAAAACTAAAATATAAAGTGAAAGTGATGAGAATTTACATTGGAAACCATGCAAAATAACATTATTGTCTACTGAGCTTTTGTCAAAGCGATATAGACTCAGAACACCAGCATGTTGGAAACACCAGGTCATGGGTTCAATTCCCAGGGAAAGAAGGACGTTGTTGATTTGTTAAAATTGTAATGACATGTAAAGTCGGTCTGCTCATACCGAACATGCGAGAAGTGTGACCAGATGAACAAAATAACTTGAGTTAAACTTTTTTTTTGTGCGGAACGATGTTTATTCAACCACCATCACACAAAAGTCTGTAATGTTAGAAAGCCAGAGGAGACTAGCGCAGGCGAGCTGTTTGTTCTCTTGCAAGTCTTTTTTTTCTACACACTGTTTACTACACACAATTGTACTTGTGTTGTCGTTCTTCATCTGTTGTTGCTGTTTTTTTGTCCTAGTCCATGTTGTAGTCAGTGTTATTTACGTATGATTCTGTTCCTTATTATTCTGTATTCCCTGTTGAAACGTTGAAAAATTACTCAAAATTAATGGCAATAACTCAAAAATGCAAAATAGACACGAAGAAGGTAATTTCTGTGGATAAAGACAAGTCTCCAGGCCCATTTAAAGGTGAAACCATAGTTTCTTCTACAAAGAAAGATGAGGCGGGATAATTGATGAAGAGGACTGACAATGAAAGTTGATGAATGAAAGAACGATGAATCTCATTCAATGTCAAGTGGTAAAAAAATGATGACTAAAAAGTTGAATAATTAAAAAGTGTGACACAATGAACCTGAACAAGACTCAAATATCCGAATCAGAAAAAGATCCAACTTTCTCGTCCCTAGGAAATCACAACTATGAGACTAGAAGAGAAAAAAAAATAGTTTTGCTGGACCAAACATTCACAGCCAATGAACCATTTCTATAGGCAGAATTGTCTGGAAAACCACTAGAAAAATATTTAAACAAATCTTTGTATTGATTTCCACAAACCAATTTTAAGTAAAGTTTACTGCTATCATTTCAATTAAAACACATTTAATAAAGTCGAAGCAGTACATTAAACCCATTAAATATTTGTGCAGATTGTTACCAGGATTTAAGTAAATTTCTATTTTACGAGTTTTCAGTCAGTATATACCTGAATCAGCTGGTCGTTTTGTTTTCCCCATCAGCTCATCTCGAGTTTTTCGCTCAAGGACGTCCGTCACAACGATTCCTTCTGCCATCTCATTTATTTTACTCATTACCGGGTGAGGGTACCTGCAAACAGTGTGATAAGCATTTCATTTCAACATACACAACAAACAATCATGATTTAGTTTGCTAGCTGTATAAAAATGAAGTGCATTTTCAAGACTGAACATGATACCTGCATCCCAGAAACACCATGTTGGCCCAAACCATGGAGAGAGACAGTAGTCTGTCCAGATTGTGACTTGATGTTCCAGGTTGAATAGTCGGAAAAAGCTCCAGGTTTCGCAAGATGAACTCTCTCCGGGCGAGCCACTGGTGTCCAGTCTCACAGTATTCCTTCAGCGAGTCGACCCACTTCACCAGATGGGGATTCTGACTGAGGAACTCCGAGACGATATCTGCTCCACTCTTCGCTGCCATCACTGAAACAGAGAGAAGAAACATTCTCAATTTTCCTATAATTTTGTGGATCTTTGGGTGTTTTTAATTCAAACTACATGTGACATGTGCAGATCATAATATAGTATGTTACCTTACTGTGAGTGAGAAACACATTATAAATTGCAAAGTAACGACACTTGTATTCTACATAGTATATTTACTAATGTAAATAAAGTAAATTAATCATCTTTATATGTGTGTTTAGATAGACAGACACGTGCGCGATATACATTGTAAAATATGAAAGTTAGCTAAGAACTTACCAACGTAGCACTGTAATAATTAAATATTTGGTGTGTATTTTGACTTTTCTTAATTTGTGGAAACTCCCAACACAATCACTTTAACTTTAATTTTATTTCAAGAGTTCGAGTGGACGCTTTGTTGCGGAGCAAAATACGATTAGAAGGTAAAGCTCGAGAGATTCGAAAGAGAAGGTGAGGAACGTAGAACCGTTTACCTCTACAGATCTTCTACAAGGTGAAGCTTCATCTGATGCAACGATGAATCTGAATTTTGAACGTTAATTTCCAAGAGCTGGTCGTGCACTTCCTCTGTCGCGCTAAGGTTTACGTCATCGACTCGCGACGGAGGTTTTGGCGGCGCAATGGTTTCAATGATGCGCATTAACTGTGCATTTTAACGATCGTGTCTTATAATGTTTAAACATAAAATCCTGACATATTAAACAGAAATAACATAATGATTCACGAGTTGCTGCTGGCTCTAAGTGGATATCCGGGGACAATTTTCACGTGGAATAAACGCAATGGATTGCAGGTATTTGCGTCAATTAAAGATCTAAAGATGCTTGTATAGTTACATCACAATTGGAATGGAAATTAAACGACAATGTTGTTTTAAGATGACATACTAATTATAGTATGACGACATAGAGTTGTTTTTGTATCATGCCACTCGTACAAATATGTTTGTGATACGTATACATATTTTAAATAAACGTAAACAACCTGCTTAAGTTGGTGTACCTTTTAATTGACACTACCTAGTAAATATTATTTAGACGGGCTTACACGGTATTTTTCATAGCACAACAAAATTGGAGGTTATCAGACACACAGTTATAAAGTGTTATATTAAAACATCAGAATCATTACATATCAGCGTCGTCATTTTAAGGTGGCTTAATTCTTCAGAATATGAAAAGTATTTCTCTTCCCAGGTTTCTCAAGACCTGCCATTTCTCCATCCCAGTGAAACCAGCGTCTTAAATCGATTGTGCAAAATGGGCACTGACTATGTGCGCTTTACTGAGTTCATTGAACAACACACAGGTCACGTCCATCAACAGGTAAAACACAAGTGTTCACTGACTCGATTTGTTAGGTTTATTTGTCACTTTTTGGAAGGTGAATCTTGATTATGTTTTACAGGAACACCACCCCAGCCAGCCAGGTCTCTCTGGGCTTCATGGGGTTTATCTACGGGCGTTTTGCACTGGACTGAACTCAATGCTGCAGCCCTATCGACAAGCTCTACTGGACCTCGAAAAAGAGGTTTTTCATTTCAGAACGTGCATTACAAAAATAACTCAATGATGCCCTAACTATGGCCTCCGGGGTCATAGTGATTTTATTAATACTAGTATGCTAAAATTAAAATAACTTTCATTTGGAGACGATGTTTCTGAACAACACTATAATAACACATAATTTAGAGAAAAATCAACCTGCATTTTTATCCTGAGACATGATTGCTCAAATAAAATTAAAAGCATCAGATGGTGAGCTCTCCAAATATTGATTCTTCATTTGATTTTTACTTTTCGTAAAAATCCATATTTACCATATTGTCCAGATAAGCACTGGATTATAAGGCACACCTCTGATGAACATCTATTTTCTAATCTTTTTTCACATAAAAGGCACACTTTTTTCTGAAGTGTAAAGCGCATTTTCAATTTATAACCATTTGTTGATATTTTAAGTGCGCCTTATAGTCTGAAAAATATGGACATTTTTTATACAATGTGGCCTGCAAAATTCTGAAAGGTTGGGTTCCACTGGGATTATATTACTAACAATCGTTCATTTGCCGGACAGTTTCTTGGTGATCCACACCTTTCAATATCTCACGTCAACTACATGTTGGAGCAGGTAAGACGCTGCAGAATTAACCACGTTTCTTACATTCTTCTGTGCCTCTGAGTTTGTTCTCTCGCTCAGTTTCAGCTTCTCTTCCCATCAGTGATGGTCGCGGTGGAGACAATCAAATCACAAAAGGTTGGAGTCTTAACAAATGCTGGGACAATGCTACAGCAGCCACCCGATGGAAGAGCATCTTTTGTCTCCCCATCCACAGATCCACGGCTGTCAGATACTCGAGACAGTGTACAAGCACAGCTGTGGTGGGCTTCCTCCTGTCAGGATGGCCTTAGAAAAGTAAGCTGTCATAAACCAGACTCATAATGCGTCACATTGCTATTTTGGCGGCTCTAATGGACGTGTCTTACATGCAGGATCCTCGCTGTCTGTCACGGCGTGATGTATAAACAGCTGGCTGCGTGGATGCTGCATGGCTTGCTTCTGGATCAGAGCGAGGAGTTTTTTGTCAAGCAGGGTCCCAGCGCAGGCGGTGCCACATCTGCTCAGGAGGAGGAGGAGGAGGACCTGGGCATCGGGGGGCTCAGTGGAAAACAACTTCGTGAACTGCAAGATTTGGTGAGAAATCAGACCTGATGGTGCATGATAATTGAATTGAGAAACATGTGAAATTACACTACAAATGGTTTTATTCCACCACACTTAATATGTAAGATTGGCCCACTGATAGAGTTGGACTTGCCACCAAGACACTAAGCTACGACATCTCGATTGGTTAAATGTGTGTCAAATTACAGGTTTTTTACTTGGATAATGTTTGCAAGATATTATTTTGCCATTCAGGTAATAAATGAAATAGTGGGGTCATCAGTTTCCGAACTCTTCAATTGAGAAACAATTCTGGTTATCTGGTTATGTTTATTGTTTAGAAAAATTGTGCAGGATTTTTCTGACATAAAAACTTCTAACTTGATTTTTAAAATCATATTCAAGTTCTGAGCATTTGTAAGGTTCACAGTTTTAACTGTCTCAAGCGCACAAATCAGTTTGACTATCACTACTAAAATCATTTTTATAAATCATTATAGGATAACAGAATTAATCACTGTAAATAGACACAGCAACACATTTACACCTAGAATAATCTGTAGTCGGAATGTAACCGGCTGTTAAAATGGATGATATCAAGACTCGTGGAGCATCTCTGGGTTTATCAGCAAGCGTTGATCTTAGTGAGGGATTGAGAGATGCAGCTGTGACATTCTTGCAATGGTGTTTCTTCTCTAATCTTTCAAAACAAAGTCTTTTTGTTTTCCATGGACTGATATTTAATATTCATTGGACTTTGCAAGGAATTCATCAATTATGATAATGAACTAAGGTCTGACTGTATCTGAGGATCTTCATGTCTTTGTTGTCTCTCTGTAGAGGCTTATTGAGGAAGAGAATATGCTGGCACCGTCGCTCCAGCAGTTTTCTCTGCGTGTGGAGATGCTTCCATCGTACATCCCTGTCCGAGTGGCAGAAAAAATCCTATTTGTCGGAGAGTCCGTGCAAATGTTTGAGAACCACAACCAGAGCCCATCGAGAGTCCGTGAGTGAGAGTCTTTCACATCTTCGGCACTAATCCTGAAGATTTGTGTGACGACACTGCCATCTTGTGGTCGTTCAGGGTCCATCCTGAAGCACCAGGAGGACATGTTTGCCACCGAGCTCCATCGACTCAAACAGCAGCCTCTCTTTAGCCTGGTGGACTTCGAGAACCTTGTGGACGGGATTCGAAGTACAGTTGCCGAGGTACACACCCAGACGTGTTGGATTTTAAATTAATTTGAACTCAGTCTGACATCATTTGTATAATATAGAATTTTTTTATACAAATGAAGTCAGACTTTTCTTCAAATTAATTTAAAATTAACGTGTTAAAAGGCTTTTTTAAAAAAAAAAAACAATATCTATCATTGTAAAATAAATACAATATATGATTAAATTATATTAAATACATTATTAAATACAATAAATTATTATTGACATACTGTATGTATTATATAATAATAATAATAATAATAATAATAATAATAATTGAACCTTTATTAGTCCCTCAGTGGGGAAATTTTTTCTCTGCATTTAACCCATCCGATCAGACACGAACTCGGAGCAGTGGGCAGCCACACAGTGGGGCGCCCGGGGGGCATGTGGGGTTCAGTGTCTTGTTCAGTGACAGGACACTTAGTTGTAGAACTAGTCGTAGGGGGGATTCGAACCGGCGACCTTTTGGACACCAGTCCAAGTCCCCTACCACTGTACCACAACTCCCCCATAAATACATACAATATAATACAGTGATATATATATATATCGTTTAAAAATACTTTTAACACACTTTTCATGCATTGCTTTATTTTTTTTACTGTTAACTTTTTACTATCTTTTTGTATCTCTCTGAGATTTACATGCAAATGTAAAACGCTTACTACTACATACAATGTATTATTAATTTTATTACTACCATTATTATGATCAAAAGTGCTAAAGAATAGCATTGTAGTATTGTCGAGCTGGAATATTTCTCACAAATAACGTCAATAGCAGAAGCAACTCAACCGTGGCCTGTTTTGCAGCACTTATGGACTTTGATGGTTGAGGAGTCGGATCTGCTGGGACAGCTGAAGGTAAACGGACCTTCAAC
Source organism: Paedocypris sp. Pulau Singkep (assembly GCA_017309775.1). Lineage (NCBI taxonomy): Eukaryota > Metazoa > Chordata > Actinopteri > Cypriniformes > Paedocypris > Paedocypris sp. Pulau Singkep. The sequence continues at coordinate 2,377,524 of MU204179.1, forward strand.
AGACGCCCGGCCCTCAAAGCATCTTTCTGCGTTTAACAAAAACCGTGTCTGTTGGTTGTAAGATCATCAAGGACTTCTACTTGCTGGGCCGAGGTGAACTATACCAGGCCTTCATCGATCTTGCTCAGCAGATGCTGAAAACTCCTCCGTCTGCCGTCACCGAACATGGTAAAGCCGTTTCCACAGACCCCGTGTTTCTCTCGAGCTCTTCATAAACCTCCCGTTTGTGTCTCAGACGTCAACGTGGCCTTTCAGCAAGCTGCGCATAAAGTCCTGCTGGATGACGACAACCTCTTGCCGCTTCTCCATCTGACCGTCGACTACCAGGGGAAGGACACCAAAGGTACTCAGCTCAGGTTCACGTCCCGTCGCTCAGAGATGACCAGTACTGTTGGACACAGAGACTTCTGGGAGTCGAGAGGGCAGCACTCCTCCACAGGAGTCGTCTCCTCGGGATCCTCCGGCCACCGGATGGGCCGCTCTGGGTTTGGCTTATAAGGTCCAGTGGCCGTTGCATATTCTCTTCACTCCTGCTGTTTTGGAAAAGTAAGTGGAGTCCGGGTTCCTACGGGTGCTTGCAATCCTTGAAAATGCTTGAATTTCAACAATGTGTTTTTAAGGCCTTAAAAATGCTTGAATTTTAAATGAAGTGCTTTAAAACGCTCGAAAATGTCATGTTTAAGTGGAATTCAGATAAGTCCTCTGGAACGGAGCCGGACTCAGGCGGTTTCCGTATTAGAGGAGTCACTAGCATAACTACGCCTCCACTACTTTAACTACTACAACTACAGACTGTATTTCATTCATCGACTGTTCTTTCATTGACGTTTTCTGTCAGGGTTGATGTTATTTTGCCAAGCTGCTCTTTCTTTTTTGGAATGCGTGAAATTTGGCGAGGGTCAAAATGCTTTGCGGCGGTCACCTGACTCATTTTTCTGTCCAGACGCGTATTCATTATAAGTGATGAGGTTTTTGTCGTTCGAGATTTAGACGCCATGTTCATACTGAACTTTAATCGACTTGAGATGTGTTATGGTATTTGAAGTTTCTTTTTATATCATAAATGAAAAAAAAAACAGATTTTTCTTCTTTTAAAATGTCAGACATCTTTTAAAAATTAGACTTGACTATATTTCCTCGTTTATATTCTGAACAAAAACGTTCTACTGCTTTTTGTTAAACTTAGAAACCGCTAAAACGTGATGTTTTGTTGAACTTTACATTTAGAGAAAACTTTCCCACAAAATGGTAATTATTCATTTTGATATAGGCAGAGTTTTAAATTTTACCTGTCATTTACACCTTACATTTAAATTGTACTTTTAACTGTCCGGTGCTGGAAAAAACTTGAACCTGGTCCTTGAAAGTTCTTGAAAAGTGCTTGAATTTTATCTTTTAGAAAGGGTAGGAACCCTGTGTAGTCGGCCGTAATCGTTCCCGTGTTCCATCTAGACGTATTCTGTTCTTGTTCAGATATAACGTGGTGTTTCGATACCTGCTGAGTGTGCGGCGGGTTCAGTCGGAGCTGCAGCACTGCTGGGCCTTACAGATGCAACGCAAACATCTCAAGTCCAACCAGACCGACGCCGTGAAATGGAGACTGCGCAACCACATGGCCTTTCTAGTGGACAACCTGCAGTACTACCTTCAGGTATTGTCTGACTGAAGATGGATATTGACTCTAAATGACCTGTGTGGAAGAAGATTAGTGCAGAAAATGTCAAACGCACATTTCTAAGAAAGAAGGAAGACGATTTTCGTTGTTTTTTTTTTATTTTCACCTACAATCTTCACATTATTGTTCAAAACGTGGCCCTTACTCTGATTGGCTTGTGAGAATGTGATTGGCAGCAGTTGACAGAGGGGGGAGTCGAGTTCAGTGAGCGTGCAAATCTCCGCTTTTTTTATATCAGTATACAATAAACACTACATAGTGTTATTTTTGCACAATTTTGCTAAATTATTTTGGTGGCAGACTGCTTCAGAATAATAGTAGACATTTTTGTCTCTACACATCAAAATTGTCTGTGAATAGGTCCCAAAAGGCACCTTTATAAATAATATGTATTACTAACATTATTAAAAATAATAATAATAAAAAGTTAGCTTTGTTTTAAAAACTCTTGTAATATCATGATAACTTTACCGCCATACCCTAAAGACTGCAGTCGTCGTCTTTCTGGTGCAGTGATGACGTGAAGGTGTTCGTCCAGAACTACAAAATCACTACATCATCACTACAAAAAGATAAATACTCAGACGATGAAAGTGTTTTGATTCTAAATGTGTTTTAAGCGCTTGCTAAACTCCTACCACACTTCCCAGTCAAGCATAGCCATTCTCATCAGCCAATCCGTAAGGGCCGTCCCCAAGTCCAAATGCAAAATCTGAAATAAAAAAAAAATGTTTCGAATGAAAATGTTAAGGTTGCAGTGTGCAAAGTACTTGAGTAAATGGTCTCAGTTACTTACGTATTTTTGGCTACTTTGTACTTGAACTGAGTATCAAAAATATGAGCAACTTTTACTCTGCTTGACTACATATTTGATTATCTGTACTCTTTAGTCCACTACATATGAACGAATGTTGAATATGTTGAGTCATTGTGTTCGTTGACCCGCAGGTGGACGTCCTGGAGTCTCAGTTTGCGCAGCTACTCCAGCAGATCAACTCCACGAGAGACTTTGAGAGCATCCGACTGGCTCACGACCACTTCCTCAGCAACCTTCTGGCCCAGTCCTTCATACTGCTCAAGCCCGTGAGCATCCTCGTTTCTCCGCGTCTCTCCAGAAAACTTGGCTGACGTTTGGTTTTTGTCTTCAGGTCTTTCACTGTTTGAACGAGATTCTGGATCTCTGTCATAACTTCTGTTCCCTGGTCAGCCAGAACCTCGGGCCTTTAGATGAAAGAGGAGCTGCTCAGCTGGATACTCTTGTCAAGGTTCCTCAAGTTTTTTTTTTTTTTTTTAGTATGAGATGTGTCATGAGGAAGTGCTGTTTCTTCTCCACACTGAGAGGACATTCTGAAGGTCCATAAAGATGTCCTCTCATTGTGTAGAAGAAGCTCTTCCTCATGAGAAGTTCTGTGTAGGCTGTTCCTCAGGAGTAGAGGTTGACGCAGTGGGACATCTTCATCTCCACAACCAACCAAGATCTTCACAAGTCTTTTGTCTCAACAGGGTTTCAGTCGCCAATCCTTTCTGCTCTTCAAGATTCTATCCAGTGTCCGGAACCATCAGATAAACTCCGACCTGGCACAACTCCTTCTACGACTTGACTACAACAAATACTACACACAAGCCGGAGGAACATTGGGAAGGTGAGACGGGACGGTTCAGTGTTTCAGGAAAACTCAACTCACATGGTCTGTCTTGCAGTTTTGGACTGTGAGAGCGGAAGAAATCCCACCCGGACCCCGTCGCCATATTGCATTGTCAAACGTTGGAAGGATTGTAAATATAGTAGCATGTCTTTATATGGTGAAATAAAACCACATAAACATCTCAGTTTTTTTTTTATTTAATAAAAAATATGTACAGTAAAACTCATGCTACACACATCTAAAATACATGAGGACGGCGGAGGCGATTGGTTCACTTTCACGGGCTTTGACAAAATTCCGAATTGCGGTCGTAGGCGAGGCACTTTCCGGAAATCACACTCTGGATCAGCCACTCCAGAGAGACGATGGGCAAGTCTCCGCCCACCTGCCTCAGCTCACGAGGATGTGGAGATGCTGCAATAGCTACGTCAAACTTGATGGCGGGAAGTGCTGTTGAGACAAGCCATTTGAAATGATTACATGATACTAAAGTGAAAGTTTTGATTCAAATAAATCAGATTCGTGGCAAAAATAAGAATTTCGGGAAAAAAAATGTTTGCCTGCAAACTTTATTATTTTGTTTGAAACTTGTTTTTGCTTCAGACTTTTTGACTTTGGAGGTTTGGCACTAGTTTCACGTGGGGGCGGCCCCTTACTTTTGAAAGGTGTAAATGCGATTGGCAGCAATTGGCGATTGGCAGCAATTGACTAGGAAGTGGGGGAGGAGTTTTATAATATTTGAAATATATTAAAAACATATAAAAAATGAACGATATAATTAATATATAATATTAAAAAAGCAGTTAATGACACAATGTTCTGGGAACTCGTCCCACACTTCCTGGTCAGCTGCTGCCAATCATGAAACTAGCGCCTAAAGTCCAAACACAAATCTGAACAAAAAAAATAGTTTTGAACAAAAATGTGAAAATTGCAAGTGATAATTAAAAAAAATAATAAAATGTGAATCTTTGTTTCTTAGAAATTTACGTTTGCTATTCTTAACTCAACTTTATTTATAATGCCCTTTTTGACAGTTTTGGCTAGACAAAGGGCTGTACAAACCACGTAAAAGAGAATAAAAACAGATTAGTACGGTTCCACTGTAATACACATCAATAAATCAAAACAGGATGGATGAATGGATGTTGCACAAAATTGAGCACAACAGTTGAAACAGCGATAATTAAAAAGCAGTAAGAGAGTGGAACTCTAGAGTCTAAACACGATTAAACGCCAGGGAATAAAAATGGGTCTTCAAACACGACTTAAAATTCTTGACACTGATCTGATTCCATAAAAGTCCAGAATAATAACAACAAAAAAATACAGTGACAACATTAAATAGTTTTTTTGTGTAATTAAAATTAAGATACTCCACCGAGAGCCACGTTAACGTTACTTACCTGATATGTCATCATTTTCTTTATGATGATGCACTTGGGCTGCACCGCCCATTGAAAGCAAAGTGGTCCACAGATTCACACGTTCTTCTAATACCACAAGCACCTTCAGAAGCTTGAAGGGCTCACAGCGGGGATGCCTACAAACAATTTTACACAATGAAACAAGGTTTAGTCCTTAATCCCCTAACATTTTATTCCTTGGTTTTCAGTAAAGGCCTGTCATATCACAATGACCACTACGATAAAGTGGCGCTAATGTTCACTTTGTATTAGTCAGTGCAGCTCTCATAATCCAAATGCTTTTGTAGGATAAAACTGAAAAATTGCAAAAACATTCCCTAATAACTGAAAAGAGTTTTATTTAAATTGGGGCTGAAACAATTAGTTGGCAAATATTTTTTTATTTTAAGTTTTTTTATTTGGTCTCAGTCACAGGCTTGTCATTTAAAGAAATTGGAATTGGCCACTAGGATAGGGGTTGCGCCACCCTATTGTACGCCAACCGTTTGTTTGTGCAGCTCTTACAAATCCAAATGTTGAGATAAAAACAAATTTCTTATATATATTCTTATTAAATTTATATATAAATATTTTATAGACAATACATCGAGATAAGAATACTTGTGGTTTTTACGCAAACTCTTATTACATCTCCCATAAATATATAATTTAATTATACAGTAATTTAAAAAAGTAAATAGAAAGCAAAAAAAAAATTTTTTTTTTTAAATGTAATACACTGTTTATTGTTTTTTTTTAATATAAGAAATGTAAATAAAACGTACATTTTTCAAATAAAAAAAATTAAATCTATATAAAACACGCACAAACACATATGAATGATAGATAACTAATATATCATATATATATAATATATAACTTTAGGAGCGTAATAAGTAAAAATGAAACATCATTTTTTTTCACATGACTTACATATACGTGTTATGTGATGACATATGTCATATGATTGTATCAAATGTCACTACATATGTAAAGTGAGTGAGATTGTCAATGTGGTCACGAGGGGCCTTAAGACTTTAGTTACTACTAAATATTTACATATTTTCATCTTTCGTGTCCTAACAAAAGGGACACGACTTACCAAAACATCACGCTCATCATTTTCAATGCTAGATTAAATACTTCCTTTGCAAAGACATGCGTCTACTGTAGCACTGCAGCCCACAGAACTTCTGTCCTATTCTCCACCGTTCTTGCTATAACTGCAAAATGTGCTTTGACGGTCGGACACCACTAGGGGGCGGTTTAGGACCACGACAACATGATTGATCCGTTTTAGCACATCAGAGTTTTGTAAAACAGCAGGTGGGAAAGTTCTGTGACGTTAGTACACAGACGAGGCCATCAGGACTCAAGAGGTTAAAGTTGTACTTGAAGAAAACTCACCACTCCACGATACGTCCCTCCGGCCCCAGACCCGCAGGCAGAAGGTAGTTCCTGTAGTTGAGCAGCTTCTTCTCCTGGCAGCAGTCACGTAGCCACACCTGAGACACACAGGGAACTCCACCTGCCACACACAGCAGGTACTTCCTGGTTCGACAGTGCTGGTCGGCGATCAGCAGGCTCTGATAGGCCGCTTTACACTGGAAACGGAGAGCGCGTGTAAAACAAGAGAAGCTGCCGAGCATCAGTGGAGGACAGAGAGAAGGTCACCTGCTCTTCATTAAAGTCGGGCAGGACAATTCCTCCTCCTGCTTCCAGCTGTTTCACCGTGTACTGTCTGTTATATGGCGCTCTCTGCACATCTGTAAGAAGAAACGATGTGAGATTAGAAAATACACAACACTTTTTGCTAAGGTCAAATGAACGAATTAAACGAATTAAAAAAAGTCTCCAAAATGTAAAGTAATCTCAATGCATGTGATAAAATGTACAAAAATGTATAAATGCCAATTAAAATGATATAAAATACCCATCTCTGAAAGTTGGAGCAAACAAAGTTTAAAATAGCTTAAAACAAGTATTTGTTTATTTTGTTACTGTAACTATGTCCAAGGCAAATCAAAGCCATAACGTTTAAATGTATGGTTGTTTTTAAAGATGGAAAACAATTTCTATCATTTCTTGTTGAGAAATATTATTTCCTTGTTTTTTCAAAGTTTTATGTTTGGTCATATTTTAGATGCTTATTGTAAAGCTACGACAATTTTTATATAAATATGACACATTTTTATAATATTATATTTTTGAACATAAAAAAGAGAAATGTTGGCACAATCATGCAAACTCAAAATATGATTTCCTTTTATGAAAAAGTGTTTTTTTTTGTCTGCTTTTTCTTTTGTAGTATTTGTCTCTCATAAGTGGACATTTCTCATAGTATACACTCAGAAAAACTTTTTTAAGAATCTAATCACTGGCCTAAAATAAGATGATGAAAAACAACTAGTAAAATCCTTTCCCAAGCCATGAATCCACTCACCATCATCCTCATCTGTGGCTGTAGAAGAAGAGTCTCTGTCGTTCTCGGAGGACACGGTCAACATGAAAACAAAGCCCATGAAGAGCGAGGGGCTTTCCGGCAGGGGTCCGTGGGTCAGCACCAGGTGGTTGGGGTCCTGAGGAAGATCTACGCCACTGCCCGACGTGTTGCACCCGGCCAGACGCTGCCCTGTTCGCACCGACAAAACAGGTTTAGCATCACCCCAGACAATATATACAGTAATGACTGAAATTTACGAAAAAAAAGATAAAAATAAAAGCTGGATATTGAGAAGATTTAAAATAGCAACACCAATCCCATCGACCTTGAATGTGCTCGACACACAAACACAGAAAGTCACGTTAGGCCACATACCGGATGCTGTTTGACGAAGACGTGCACTGCAACATGACATTTATTCACTCACATTTCACATCTTTATGGAAATTGCAAACAACAGGTCGTTAAAAAAAAAAACAAGATGAATTGAGACAAAGACCACGATCATGTGCAAATACGTTCATTACGACATGCTAAAATGTGACAATTCATAGTCGTTAAAATGTTCTTCTCCAATAAAACAATGATAAAAGTAGAAAGAGTATTTAAAAAAATGAAAACTGTTAAAAATATTCCGTTGAATAAAAGCGTGGGTCCATGCCGCTGGATATAATTACAGTCCTTCTGCAAGGGTCACCGTACCCATTCTGGCCCCTCCTCCCCTGCGGCCCCTCTTGGGCGGGGTCCGCTCTTCTGTGCTGCTGATGAGCTTGTGCTTCCCTGGGGTCCTGGGACTGTTTTTGGAGCTGCGGACGGGGGTCGCGACGTCACTGGCGTTTGCTCGCCGTCTCCTCTTTCCTTCCACCAGGTTATCTGAGGACGAAAAACATCAGCCTTGTTTATCTGACTGTATGGAGATATGTGACGAAAAAAGTTTAGGCTATACAGTCAGATATAAGAAAGATTTAAAATAGGATATCTATAGTTTTATGGAGTGACATAAGGCAAAACATGAATTTATAATAAAACATTCTAAAACATAAGAGCACTTCTAATGTGCAAAATTGTCGCCAGTTTTTTTTTTTTCTCCAAATGTTTTGCAAGCAAACATGCACATCCTCTGGTTTTCGGGTCTGGTCAAAATATATGACAAAGAAAATGTCACAAACATGACGTTTTGTCAAAATATACCGCATTTAGGTGAAAATACCATTAAAAATTACATTAATAAGGGAATATAACATAATATCTCATTACTTTATGGGTTATCTGACTTTCCAGAAACCTAATATTCTGAGCTTCCAAAATCGGTGTGCTTATATTCGTGTAAAATAATCATATACACATCAATATTAGCTGATTTTTAAAATGTATTTAAGTAAATTTTCTGTAATTTATTTGATTATAGTGACTCTTATCATCTGGTAAGAATGTCAGTGACTGACCCAGACTGATGTCGGACGCCATGGTTTGGGGCACAGACGGCTCGTAGGGTCCCAGTCCGTACTGCTCTCTCAAGCGCTGACCTTGGTCCAGACTGAGGATGACAGCGGTGCGGCTGTACCACCTACTCTCCCCGTCTCGCTCCACACAGTAGAGAAACTCAGAGTCCTGCGTCTTGTGACCCTTCACTACTCCTGAACAGCAAAGAGACAGAAACACCAAGCGATGAGGAGGACAACAACAGCAAAGCCTTCACATTTACCACTACACTCAGTTTTATCTTGTTAACACAATTCATTGTTGCATTCAATATTTATTATACATAAAACACAATTGTATTATAGTTAAATGGTAATTATTATTGAAGTTGTATTTCAATTCCGGAAATTTCAGAAATTAAATGATAGCATCTAAATTTTGCAATAGAAAATTTGTGAATTTAGTCTGATTCAGTCCAAAACATCCTTATTTTTTCTACTCTACCACATTTTTTTCTGTACACACCTTGTCAGAAGACAAGTAAATTGTTAAAAAAAATTAGCTATTAGCTTAGTATTAAAAAACATATTTATATATTTAAAAAATATATTAAAAAAATTACTTCAATATTACTTCATATTTCAGCGAGGACAAATAAGTTGTTTACAAAATATAAAATGAAAAAATATATATTACAATATAAAATATAATTTACAGTAAATTAAACTAATCACAAAAGAAAACGGCTACGGTTCATGTTTCAAAAACGGAATAAGTGAAAACATAAAATTCTGAAAAAAAATGAAGGCCAGGCTATGGTTAAATCAAGAAACTACAGTGCATTTCTTTACTGTGTTTTTCTAAATACAAGGCGCACCATTAATCTATCCTAATCAATTGTTCACCTAAAGACGCACATTTTTTCCCCGTATAAATATGGTAATTTTGTAAAAACACTTTATTTTTAAAAAGATTCAACCAAAATATTCTTATTTTTTTTAATAGGCTTAGATGTTAGTTGAGAATCTTCTTTCTCGCTCACCGATGCTGAAGTATTCCTCTTTAGTCAAGGCCGTCACCTCCGTCTCCAGAGGGATGGGGTCACAGAGCAGGACGTCCTTCCCCTGAACTTCACACTCCTGGTTGTCATCAAACAGAAGGCCGAAGCGGTTCTCCCCCAAATCCCGTGTGATGGTCCCGGAATAGAAGTAAGAGTTGGATGACCACTTGGCCAACACTCGAAGCCCAACGAAACTACTGGCTCCAGTGCTGCCGTCCGGGGAGGTGGTGCGGAGCGAATCAGAGAAGCTGGTAGCACTGGCATCCAGAGGACTTCCTGGAGCAGGATTTGGCTTTTGTACCAGGGCATCCTCCTCTGAAGACGACGTCTGACCATGAAAGTCTGCTTTCTGTCCAGCTCTTCCTCCTCTGAGAGCCGCACATAATAGAACATCACATTACAATCATCACACTTCTAAATCCTGGATTAGATTTATGATACAAAAGAGAAGAAAAAGAGAAAGAGCATGCGAGAAACGGTGGTGCGACGTTGGCACCAGTGCCCAGCAAGGCCGGAGCACCTCACCTGGACAGCGAGATGCGGGAAGGAGGCCTTCCTCGCCGGACACGGCCACGGCCAGTCACCTCAGACCCCACCACATCGCTGTGGGTCCTCGGCTGCTGCCGGACCCCTGACCTGGGGTTGAGTACAAACACACGCTCGCCTGAAACGCCCTCGGCCAGATGTGCACGGGCAGCAGCCATCAGCGGACGCAAATAATGATCGCGCTTCTCCGGACAAAATCGGAAAGGGTTGTCAAATTGCATCGGCCAATCAGTCACGGGATGTTTATGTTTTTGACCCGCCCACTGATGCTGATTGGTCAGTTCGGTTGAGGGTGTGACTGATCTTGCATAGCGGCATTTCAAATGAAAAGTTGTTGTTGAATTAATTTTGCGGTCGCGCTTGAAGTTTTCTAGCTTCCGTGCGTCGCCTTTTTTCGAATTTTGTCTGGAAAAATTCACCATAGTGAGAATGTCGCCCTACAGTGTGGTAGTTTTGTTAGCAGAGGTGTAAAGAGTACCTGAAAACCATACTTGAGTAAACGGACAGTTACCTTACTGTAAAAATTACTCCAAGTTATAAGTCACCAATTCCAAGAAGACTTGAGTAAAAGTTGTTCAAGTATCAAATTTAAAAAGAACTTCCCGTACTGAATTTAGGCTCAAAAACACTAAGAAACATGAAAGGTTTTATTTCTAATATTGAAATGCAATTTAAAACCTCAATGTTTCAAAGTCGTAGAACAAAATAGATAACATAAGAACAAAAAGTCAAGCTCAAAAAGTCTCAGTCAAACTCAAATGTGCAAAAAATTCAAGTACCTTCAGCATCCTGCAAATGGCGATGTCGCCTCATCCGCCCAAGAAATTACAATGTAGCAAGTAACGATACGTGTCTATTCCAATGTAGTGGAGTAGAGAGTATATATACTGAATCAAAAATGTAGTCACGTAGAGAGTAAAAGTTGCTTATATGTTTGGATACTAGCCCAAAAATACTTTAGTACTCAACGTAACAAAGTCCATTTACTCAAGTGCTTTACACCACAGGCAGTTAGTGGAAAAAGTTAAAAGAGTAAGTAAGTAACGGCACACACAAGGTCTTCTCACCTGCCAGACTTGGCTCCTCGACTGGGTGGCATGAGGAAATCAGGCATTCTGATGCTGCTCGTCCCACTGGAGCTGTGATGGGACGCGGCCCTTGAGGAGAGCGAACTGATGTCAGCCAGGTCACCAGAAGTCATTGAACTTCCAGTGCGGCTGGGAGAAACGTCATCTACCACACAGCGGTCCACAACAGGTTCCTCTGCCTCCTTAAACCAAACCACACAAGAGTCTTTGTGAAACTCAAGGTGTGGTACAGTAACTATGCTGGGTGATAGACATTTACTTCTTATTGTACATACATACTTGTGTGACAGAAAACCCTGCTTACATGAGTAACTTTGCGGTTAATTTCCGTTCCATCTTCGTAGTAGACGTCTGTGATGATGCGAGTTACTGTTGTCCGAACTTCCTGGATGGTTCGGATGTGTCTGCACACTGATGGACCTGGATGTGTTTTGGTGGGTGTAGTTTGGTCTCCCTTCAAGAAAACACATTTTATATATTTTAGCTAAGACAAAATATTAACAAGCTGCCAAATGTTTAGAGTCTGAACAATGGCATTAGTGGTGATGCTTTTAAATTTAAACTTTAGGAAGAAAAGATGAAGTAATTGTTGCCTGTAAACATTTGTTGACAGTTTTTTTTTATTATATATATTTTAATTAAATGTTTTTTAAAAGTTTTAATTAAAATAAAAAAAGTTTTGTTTTAATTAACAAAAAAAGTTAATTAAACTTTTTTGATTTACCAAAACATTTTGACATTCAGATTTTGCACATTCACATTATCCATATTTTTTATATTGAATTTATGTGAATTACTATATGTGAATTACTATTTATGTGAATTTTTTATTGAATTTATGTGAATACTGACTTTTCATGCACAAAATAAACATTTCTAACATAAGCCCCTCCTTTATGCGTGTTCTCACTTTCCAGAAAAGTAAAATTTTTATGACTAAATACCCAAGACTAACTTGTGACTTAACCCCATACTTTAATGCGGTTTTACTTGACTAATACAAATAAAATATGTAGTAACAGTTAGATATTATTTATAAAAATATACTCCCTATTGGAGTATTTCTCCAGTAGGGGGTGCTATGATTCCTCTTGCTATGTCCATATATAAGCAGCGGCACCACTTCCCCATATTATTGTATTTAATTTTTATTTTATTTTATGGTTTATAGAATACTGTATATGTTTTGGAAAAAATGTTTTTTTTTTTTTTTTGCTTCCTTGAAAATCAAGAACACAAATATAAAACACATTTTCTCTAATAATTTATTCACTGATCCAGTCATCGCCCAAGACTTTCCATGTAATTTAGTTTAGCTGCAGCCAGACATTAAAATTATGATTTCCTAATTGAAAATACATTTCTTTTTGCATTACAAAAAGCCCCATAACCATAAAAGTTTTACCCTTTGTGACAAATTACGAGGTCCAGACAGATCAAAGCTGGTCTGCTGAGAAACTGCTCTCTGAAATTGCAAAAATAAATGTCACATTACGACGCCTTGCATCATTCAATGCATCCAATAAGCACCAGCATCTCTCTAACCTTAGCCGGTGGGCTTGTGGGGTCCACATCAATGCTGGTTTGCTGTGACACGGCCCTCTGTCGGATGGGCGTCCGAGGTTTTTCAGATGTGCTGACGACCTCTTGTTCTCGGCCAGTGGAGGAAACACCACGGCTCGGCTGCTCAGAATTCATTCCGGAACCTGTCGGACGTGTAGAACGATGCTGGACCGATTCGGTTACTGGGGTTGTGTTGTCTGCCATCTCCCGTGAATGATTGGAGGAGCGTTCAGACTCATTAGTGTGAAGGAGGCTGTTGAATGGCCGACTCTGCTGCCTGCCAAACAAAAGTCAATTGAAAGTTGAGATTTACAGGGTCTAGTTTATTTTATATATTGATTTTACTACAAGCAATGTTTATAATGTTATTTGTATGTTGGATTTGTTGGATAATCTAGTACACTTGTACTGAATAAGTCATTTTCATTGTAACTTGCAGCAAAAATCAAACAAATTTGAAAGACAGAGGCAACCAAAATCCGGAATAGAAATAGGCCAAAGTCTTTTATATAACTCTCTACAAGCCTGAACAAAACAAAAAAAAAAAGGTCCACTCTTCTGATCTGAATACTTTACAGTTTTAAAAATATCTCACGCCAAGGGATCTCCATTTATAACCTTTGCGGAAGGCCAGTTTTGACAAAAATGCACAAATGAACTAAAAGCTCCACTTTTCACCAGAAGACCGAGATTCAAGAAATGCCATTTATTAAATATCAGTAAAGAGAAGAGATTAAAACCTGATTGGAGAATCTTTGGACAGGACTTCCTCCTCCATCTGGCCCTGTCTGTTGGCTTCCCGTACTCGAGTGAAGACAGAAGAACTGGAAAAGAAGTACAGTTGTATATTAAAACAGACCTTAATAAATATGAAATCACCTAGCAAATATGTCAAGGTTTTTGAAGGAAGGACATCAGCAACTGAATGTGTCACTGGGAAAAAAAAAATACATCTTATTGTCCACATAGCAACCGCTGCAGGTTACCTGGCAACAGCCGTAGTCTTGGAGACAGAGCCTTCATCATCTGTTAATGATGGTTCTATGAAGCATAACATGCATTGTTATACACACAAATACAGTTTAAAAAGTACTATATTATGCACATACATAATGAAATTAAATAGAGAAATTTATTATTATCTTTAAACTATTTGGTCAAACACACATGATATTATGCGGTTGAATAAAAAAAGAAAAAGAATATGTACATTTACGTATTACAAATCAAATTGCATTTACTCTGCAGGCTAAAATGCTCAGAAGCTGAACTGTTCTCTCCTCCCGGGGTCTCCAGGTTCATCCTGACACTCTGTTTTCCATTTTGCTTTGTAAGACCTGGTTCCTCCACATCTGTGCTCTCCTCTACCAAGATCTCACTGTCTGGATCCCTGGAAACGTCGACTTCAGACGGCTCGGAGAAAGAGGCTGCCTCTACAAAAAAATAAAGCGCATGTAATAACAATAACAAAACATTAAATTGTGATATATGAGCATCTACTTAACGTTCTAAAGTTTTATTTAAAAGGCACCAAGCGGCAAAAGACACCAACCAATTGGAGTGCTGTGTCTGGGCGTCTTCTTCAGCTGAGCGATCTGCGGAGGAGTTGCACTCACTGCTGGTCGAATCATCTCGCCTTCTTTGGGCAACGTAAAGTGAAACGGAAGTTCTGGGTGGGGAAGAGAAGAAACTGTGAATTATTACATACGGTAGGGCTGGGCGATGAATAAAAAAGTAATGGAAATCGATACTGCAAACTAGGGGTGGGCGGCATACCGGTATTAACGTGAATACCGGTATTGAGATGCGCCACGATATGGATTTTGCAATATTGTGGATACCGTGGCACTTTCATGAATTTACCTTTTATACACATATATCAACGCTTTAATACATTAAAATACATTTGTTTCGTTATATATTTTAATTACGACACAGATACATTGCTAATCGAATACGGAAAGCGTTGGAGGAAACTGAATTAATAGATCACCCGCGAGGCACATGCATCACGCATGCGCTGTGCCACTCCGTGTCTGTAATGTGCCGTTTTTTGAGCGGATATTTTAGTTAGCGCGAGTCCCGTAAAAAGCGTGCACGAAAAAATTCTGCTCGTTTTGTTTTGGTCAAAGTCTGTTCTCGATTGTTAACCTTGGTTTCACGCAACTTTAGATTCAGAAGCGCGCGCGAAAGAGAGGGAAAGCATGACGCGCGCTGGCTCTGCTCTCCATTTTTGTCTGTGTCACTTTCTCTCTCTCTCTCTCCCTCCCTCCCTCTTGCACTCTCTTCAAAGATAGACCGCAGGCCATTTAATTTAAATGTTTTTTTTTTAATAAATGCCTGGACTACTATTAACAGATATAGGGTATTAAAAATGACAGCTGCTTCTCCAGGTTTCCCCTTGCGTTTTAATTTCTTTATTTTACTTTATATAAAATAAGAATACCCCCCCCCCCACACACACACACACACACAATATCGTGATATAATACCGATACCGTCTGTACACTAGAAAATACCGTGATATAAATTTTAACCCATATCGCCCACCCCTACTGCAAACTTATAATCGGTGAGCTTATACACTGTCTGAGCAACAAGAGATGACAAAAGATGTTTAACAAAGTTAGATTTTCATTACAACAATCTGATAATTTTTCATTTAAAAAAGAAATTGTTAAAAAATTATTTTGGTATTTTGTTTCCCAATGTGCAAGTTACCGCATATATTTTTCCTTTTTTTTTTATAAGAGCACAGCAATTGTTCGATTTAGGCAATGTGTGGTATACATCAAATTGTATTTAAAAACAATTGTATTAATTGTAAATGTTTAAATTAAATTAAAAAATATCTCATTTATCACTTGTGAGTCAATTTACTGTAAAAAAAAAAAAACTTGTCAGTGAACTATGAGAAAGATTATTCAAGATAATTGTTCATTAATCGTAATTGTGTCGGAATGTTCAATTAATCAAGATTTTGATTTTAGGCCAAATCGCCCAGTTATAAAATACAGATAGTTAAAAATATAAATCTCATCGATAAAACTGAACCAACCTGAAGAACTGTCACTCAGACTCTTATCCACACCAACGTCAGCGCTGTGCTTTTGCTTTTCTGGATCACTGGGCTGTGCGCTTTGTGCTTTGGATCTCTGGTTCTGCAGAGGTGACTTCAGTGGCTGAGAACATGTGGCTTTTCTCACAGATTTAGGTTCTTCTTGCAGAAAGCTCCTGGTCGGCTGAGAGGAGCTTTTAAACGACTGCGATCTGCGTTCATTTGCTTTCTCTTGAGAGACTCTTTGGCTCTCATCAAGCACCATGACCGTGAGCAGATCTTCTTTGCTGGACGACTGACCTTTCGTTTTATCCTCTTCCTCCATGGGTTCTGGAGAAAGCGCCTGGCTCGGAGACAAATTCAAGTCGAGTCCTGCGCTCCTCATGACACTCAGGGTCTCGCCCTCTTCCATTCTATCCTCTTCTGTATTTCTGATGCTGTCTGTAATAACATGGCTGTGCAATACGGGCTGACTGAGCTTTGCAGCGGTGGGACTTTTAACATTAGTTGGTTGGGAGGACACGATAAGAACAGAGGAAGACTGTGAGGAAACATCAGCAGGGACATAGGACACTTCATCCTTCTTTGCACATCCACTTGATCGTTGTGAAGATTTATCTGGAACGGAGTCTGAAGATGCTCCTCCTGTGATTTGGACCTCAATATTCCCAGAGTTTCCAATCTGATCTTTGCTGGTGGGATCGAGCATCTTAGAGACATTTTGAGAATTAGGGACAGACTCCAGCCCAATCCTGCTGCTTTGCTGGTAATGTTTAGGACTTGAGCTTTCGTCCTCTTCAATCTGCGTGGCCTGACTGTCCTCCTCTAAGGTGAACGGTTGCGTCTGCTGAACACTGATGTTGTTTTCACTGCTGAGCTCCAGCTGGAAACCCTGGAGAGAATCTGCACTTGAAGGCTTCTCAGCAGGAACGCTCGGCCTCGGTGCGTCTGACGTGGCTCTTGATGGGCTGTTTTGCTGAGATAAAGTCCTTTTTAAGGAACCGGGAATGTTGTTTTCAGTCTCGAGGCTTGGAGTGGAAAGAAACACGTCCTACAGTGGACATAAAATGTAAAAAGTATAGTAATTGTCATTGTGAAAGCGTACAGATTTTCTGAATGACCGATCCTCACATGAGAGAATTCCGGCTGGCTGGGGACGGACAGTCGCTTTTCCAGGTCGACTTTAGGCTTCCTGGTTATGGGTTCAGTTGATGGCTTGATGCTGAGGTCCATATCCATCGGTTCCTCTTCTCTCGCCTGCGGTTGGTCTTCCAGTGGTGCTGATGTGTCCATTGGTGATTCGGCAGCGTCATAATCTAGCCAAACAGATGAGAATGTATTCATCAGAACTGATAAGAAGATATTTATCAGAATTTCACATGTGCATCTCACTTTGCTCTTTTTCTGTGGGAGAATTTGGGACAATATAAGGTGCTTGGTGCTCCTGAGTGGCTGCCACGAAGTCCACAGATCGCCTGAGAACACAAAAACAGACCACAAATATTGATTTAATTCATTTTAATCCACAAAAAATGTAATTTAAGGGATATATAAAGTGAAGTGAACACGTACTGTGACAGGCTCTCCTGTACGAGTGTGTCCTGACCGGAGAGATGGAGCAAGTGGAGACTGTGTGAAGGCGTCGATGTCGGCAAGTGTTTGATTTCCGTTTCAGAAACATTCCCCACGGCCTTTTCTGTAGCTTGATATATTAAATATTATCAGGTCAAAATGGCATTAATAGAGAACTAAGAGAAGAATTTTCAACTCACCATTTTTCTCCTTCTCAAACATGTCCTCTTGGGAAGAAATGATCTGATCTTGACTGTCGCTCGCTTGTGAGTGAAGTATTGCCTGAACACTGAGTGCCGCACTTTCCCCATCTTGTGCTTTCAAAGGACAGAGTGAACTGATCTGTGATCTGAGACATGAAAAACACAAAGACGGCATTTTTAGACAAGATACTAGGCGTGGCCAGTAAACCGGTATGAGCGTGAAAACCGTTATTGAGTTGTGCCACGATATGGATTTTGCAATACCGTGGACACGTTAAACATTTTATATAAACACTTTAATACAGTATAACACGTTTGTTTCGTTACAACTTTGAATTGCTAACTGAACACAGAAAGCGTGCAGTGTGCGTGCAGCTCCAATGTCTGTGTAATGTGCCTTTATGAGCGGCTGTGAGTGAGATCAATGAAGATGAAAAGAGTATGTACGTCATGTACGTGAAAAGAGATAGAAAGAGAAGAGTTTAGCGCAGATTTCTCTCTCTCCCTCTCTTTCGAGCATATCTGTAAATACACGTCGCGTGTAACCAACGTTTAGTGCAGCCACTTCTCTTTGTGTTCCCTGTCTCTCTCTCTCTCTCTCTCTTCTTCATTGTGTGTCTCTCTTACTGTCTGTCTCACGCTTTCTCTTTGGTCTCTATAAAAAAAAAATTAATAACGCCTGGGCTACTTTTAAAATATAAAAAATACATATACTGTATTACAGTTTTTCTCAAATGCTAAAACACAAAAGCCAATCCCCTAAACCAAATGACCAGTCATCTAAACACATTTACCAAATCTAACCATCATTCTCCAATACCATAAACACATTTCATATGAAGACACAATTCACAAAACACAATTTCCGTTCTCATAACTCTAAATACATTTGCCCTTGCTAAAACATAAGTTGCAAAAGAACTCTGCTCATATTCTCAAATGAAAGCTCATGTGATGCAAAATGCTTGACACAGTCACCTGGCATGACAATGGCTGAACCTGAGTAGGTTCACTGTGGCCACAATTATCAGGGTATTCAGACAACACAACATGTATTGTTCATGTTTTGCTTTGCTTGTCACAATACAGTTTTGCAAGCCTGTGAAAGTAGTCTATTGGTTTCAAATCAGTTGTTACTGTAGTTGAAAGAATGACACATAGAGGTGGGAGGGTTGCCATATTTACAGCGGCACAAGAAACCCTCATTGTGGATGTAGTTTGTGAGAACAACCTCATCAGAAACAAAGTAATTGCCAATATGTAATGTCAATGTTGAAAGCATTGATGATGTCAATAGACAGAGTTCTCCGGAGCCAAAAGATGCGGATGAAACA
This sequence comes from Paedocypris sp. Pulau Singkep, assembly GCA_017309775.1. Lineage (NCBI taxonomy): Eukaryota > Metazoa > Chordata > Actinopteri > Cypriniformes > Paedocypris > Paedocypris sp. Pulau Singkep. The sequence continues at coordinate 2,396,540 of MU204179.1, forward strand.
GGTCCATGGGGTTCCCTTTGAGCGCAACACAAGTAAGTATACATCCATATTCACACAGTACAGTGAGTGGGCTTTGTGGTCTACATTACTTCTGGACAATACTATACTACCTGATTGACTGTTGTTCTGAACACCTGTACACATCTGTGACCTCATTGGTGAAGTTCAGCATCTTGCCCAAGGTGGAACAAGCACTTGGTTGCAGAACTAGCTGTAGTGGGGATTTGAACCTGCGACCTTTCGGATATGAGTCCATGTCTGCCGCCCTACTCCCCTTTTCTGAACCGTATAGAGGAGTTCGTCTCATTGTGGAGATGGAAGGTGTTTTGACAAACATACACTAGAGAGAAACTCCTAAGGGCAATGGAGCTGGCCGGTGATGACATCCCAGTGGAGTCCTTCCACATATGGATTCACCATTCCAGGCATTCCCACAGTGCCTGGCAAGAAACAATAGCCTGCAATGTCGATGAGGTGATGTAGCCCAGTGAAGTTCAGCGACATGATGCCGCACAGTGATGCGTGCGTGTGTGGTGTGAATAACGTAAATAAAAGGACTTCACACCCTGATCATGTTTTCAAGAGTACTGTTGTGCGCATAAATTCTGTTTTTGCATTGAGTTGTTACAATAGTGTACATGCTGTATTTTCTATAGATATATACTCCTCAAGTGAAACTAAAAAAATCGAAATGCCTAATCCTCTGCAGAAATCTAAGATTTCTAACTTTCCATTACTGCAAAATTTCTACGAATATGCATTGGCGGTTATGAATCAAGCAATCTTCTCACCAACCGAGAATTGTGTTTTCAGTTGTTTTGCTGTAGTGTGCAATGATGTGAATTGTGTTTACATTTTTTAAAGCTTCGAGCTGCTCTTTTGTTGCGAAGGTTTGAGTTTTGAAGTGAGAAGGTGTAGTTGTGTTTATGTAGCTTTAGAAACGGGTGTTGTGTTTAGACATTGGGTAACATGCAGGGAACATTTATGAAATGTGTTTTAGCATTTGAGAAAAACTGTAAAATGGCAGACGCATTTCTTACTTTCTAATTTCTTACTTTAAATGAAGTTAGAATACAAAGTTTGCCTATAATGTAATTAAGGTCTACTAAAATGTGCCCCCCCCTCCAATATTGTTATATAATACCTACCGAAACCGTCCCACTAGTAAATACTGTGATGTGAATTTTAACACGTAACGCCCACCAGACATTTCAATACTTCAGTCAGTGAAAAGCTTTTGAAACCATTAGTAATTTGTTGTCAAAAAGTCAACCAATGAAAACGCTACTTGCCCTTTAGAACTTCCATCCTGTTCGGGTGACGTCCTATCAGAAGTCTTCAATCCACCTGAAATAAGAATGAACGATAAAAATTGTAAAACACTAATTGTACACAAAAGAGTTGCAACAAATTAGTACATACAATGATTGGCTGCTTTCTGGCTTTCTTGTTCATGCTCGTCTTCCTCCTTATTAAATCCCTGGCTCTCTGACAGCTCCAAAAAACCAAACTGTGACATTTCATCTGTAATTAGATCATAAAACTCACACATTATGATCTAAGAAGCATTTTAGAAGCTTCTTATATCATTATCAGAATAAAATGAAACAAGCATCTGTATTTGTACCTTGTGCCTCAGTAGAATTTGCTTCAGGCTCCATGAGCTGCGTGTCACTTCTGTGTGACAAAACCAATAAAAAGACATATTACAATGAAGCATTTCCTTAAAATTGTTCACTATTCTGCTTTACCACCTTTTTGTGAGGGGACGAGAGCAAACTTCAAAAACTTGACTTTCCTCTGTGGCTTCCAAACCTAGAATAGACAGTGATAATTAAACTTTGAAACTTTAAGTAAACTTTTCTACAATACTGATTTTTAATTCAAATTATTAGTTAGTATAAAATAGAAAACACACCTGAATGAGGCGTATGGCCACTCTTCTCGGTCTGATTGTCAGTTGGCAAAAGACTTTTGCTCGGGGAAGAAATCAGCTCCTAAAAGAGAAAGTAGCAAATGTGTTTATATTCTGAGAAGTCTATGTATACTATAGTAAACATTTTATACATTTTGTCTTTAAATGTACTGTTACAAAAAAAACAGTTTTAGCAAAAAAACGTTCCTGTTAATAAATAATGACAAACTCTTCCTTCAGATAATATAAAATAAAAAATATAGTAAAATCAAATAAAATGTATTAAACATTTGTAATAAAAGAAATTCCCAACAACAAACAAATAACAAATTAGAAAAGCTAAAAAAAAAAACCCACATACATCAGAAAATTTATATTAATAAAATTAATAAAATCCCAGTCCATTGGGAGATTATATAATGTCCTTTGCAAGGAAACGAGATTAGAGTGTGACTCACATAAACCGGTTATCAACAAATAATAATAACAAATGATATAACATCAAATTACATAATGTCATAGAAATAAATTACAAAAAGAACACTGTTCTTGGTCGAGGACCTTTGTGGTGTTGGCCGTGGGTAAAACGACAAGACGTTCGTACTGAACTGCACACTGCTTTAATGCGATTGTTGGTATAAAAACTTTCTATGGCATCGATTAATAGTCATCTCTGTCAACAAGGCTGCGTTATCCAACAGCCCTAGACGTCACAAACCCATCAGGACAGTTATAAAAGAAGTGTCGCACCAGCACGGGGCTGTGAGACGTATCCTGGAGGTTAGAGAGACGGCGAGCCAGAAGGGCACAGTAGCTGGTTTCGGGGTCGTCCTCCAGGGCCACGCTGTCCGGCTGCGAGTCTTCCACAATGAGGCAGGGATTTTCTGTCTGAGGAAAACTCGAGTCAAGATCAGCAGAATCCATAAGGATAGGACAAGGTAAGCAAGTGTCTGGACACAAATATTAAAGACAAACGTTAACTTGAAGCACAGAAAGAAAGAAGAATATTATAGAATAAGGATTAAAATAAACAACACGATAGCATTATAATAAAAAAAAACACATAATATCTGACACCGTGGTGGTAAAAAAAAAATGTGTGTGTACGTGTGTATAAATACACAAATATAACATACCACTCCAGTTTAGTTCCACTAAAAATACAGTATAGAAGAAAATTAAAGAATTAAAATATACACCATGATAGCATTATAATTAAAACAAAATACAGTATGTCTGACATTGTAGTGGTAAAAAAGCTAATACAATCTTTTTAACTGTTTAGTTATATATTTACTAATTGTGTCACATATATATATTTGGGTGTGTGTATGTGTGCGTGTGTAAACGCATACACACATATACCACAGCACTCCTGTTATACAAAGAATACAATTAAAATGAAAGAATATGAATTAAAATACTAAATCAGTATAGCATTATATAGCATTAAAAAAAAGCATAAATCATTAAGTATTATATGGGTTACAAAATGAAACAAAATACAAACAAAGTACAATATGCCTGACACTGAGATGGTTAAAAAATATAATACTGTTCAATTTTTGTATAAGTCTAAATTTCTTGATAATAGATGATATAAGTTTATATGCAACTTTTGGTATAAAACGTCAGACGTTTTGGAACTAAGTAGCAATTATGTAGTAGATCTATAAAGTAGCGCTAAAAATGTTTTTTTTAACTCTTTGTTTTTCGTTTTTTGCCTTTTTGAGTTGTTTACAATGGGAAAATTTGGACGTTTTATATTTCAATCATATGTCAATCATTTAGATATGTATTTTAGGTTAAATAATTGGATTGTTCTTCCCAAAGCATTTCGTTTGTTTACACTTTCACTGGTGGATGTAAATCATTTATTGTTAAAATCGTGGCGCAGTAGGTCACGTGATACCAACATGGCGGCGCTCACAATGCGGGTGCGCGCTGCAGTTATGGAGGTACCGTAAACAGCTGTGTGACTCTCCATCATTCAAACTGTTTGCAAAATCATCAGTTCTTCATTGTAAAATAAAAAAAGTCTTCAAGTTTAAAATAATTCGTCTCGTCAAAACTCTGACATCACGTTTACATGAGTTACGAATAACAATAACAATTTACGTTGTGCGCATTGTATACGATACTAGTTGCTAGGGTTTGTAAAGTAAAACAATATATATGAAAATAACATGAATGGAATTATAAACTAAAATTTGCAAAGGTGCAGAGATGAAGACGTTTGCGCTTCATATTTAGGTAGTGAAAATACAGCGATCTCTTATAGAACGACGGCAACACAAATCGATCCTGCTTATGCTAATGTTTAGGCGGTTTCTCTTACGTTCTCCTCGTGTGTTAATCCATAACAGCGAGCAAATACCCTCAAACACATACAGCAGTGGGAATGCTAAGCACAATAAACAAAACCAACACGTTAAGATTCCCGTTTAACTCCTGCCATAAAACATCCACAAAAGTAAATAAAACTGATACTCACATCACACACTCTTACTTTCTCCACCCAAACTCACAAACACACACAGGGTTTTACTCCTCCACACCCGTATTCATCAGTTTGCTCTCCACACGACGCCACAAAAACTTCACGCGTCTTCACCAACTATTCTCTCGAATCTTCTGGCAGCCGCACATGCGCACAAGTCCCGCAATCACACACTGCCATCTATCTTCGCCTCAGAGAATTGCACACATTTGTATATATTCCGGGATAAACACTTTTACGCCATTTCTACCCGGTTACA
>MU204179.1:2401238-2446718 GCA_017309775.1 Paedocypris sp. Pulau Singkep
ATGATGCGCTTCACGGTGCCTGCGCAAAACTTCTGCGTTTACTTTCACAACCGAACGTGAAGACAGCGTTTACTTCGCGGTAAAACGTTTCCCAATACTATACTGGATGCCTATTGTTAACATTAATTTAAACAACAAAGACAGCTTTTAACAGACAAAACCGGACACTTATATAGATAGTTTTGAACAGAAATGATTGTAATGATTTACAAAGACTGTATGCATAAGAGAAACAATTGTAAACAGCAGAGGGCAGTAGTCTTTTGGCAGCACTAACTGGAATTTCTAGAATGCTCTGGAAAACATTTCCAGTTAACCAACAATAATCAATCCCTCTGAGATGAGCTTGCATTTCATCTGCAGTGTTTTAAACGCTGCACAAAAATACTAGTGTAGGTCACCTGAGGTCAATGCTATTTAGATCTGTGTTGTCCAGCTATCAGATCAAAATAAAAATTACAATAGAGCTTAATCTGGCAGTTGAGGTTTATTGTTGGAGTGGTCATCCAAGCGTTGCAGGTTTGATTAGAAGTCCGGTAGGTTCTACAACACGGTGTCAATGTTGTTTCTACGTTGTCATGAGCATCCAGTAACCAATAGAAAAACAAGAACTCTGAGCTCCTCCTCTCGTTGACGGCTGTTGGCTGCAGTTGTCATGGAAATGCAAGGACTCCCTCAGGTCCAGACTTTGTTACCATGGAGACGCTGCTCTGAGATGCTGAGATAGATACAGGATGCGAGAGTTTATTCAGCACCCTGGACAGCAGTGGTCGTTTCTGCTCTCAATATTCTTTCGGTTTCTATTCAGAAAATGACAAGTAAGTGGTTAATTATTTCAGCTGGTGTTTGTTCTTTTCCATTACCATTTTGTGTTTTGTGATAAACAGATATCCTAAAATCCATGGAAGATTGATCTGACAATCTATAAACCAGCAGCTGGAAGCAAGACTTTCTTTCCAGATCTGCACTGAGGTCAAAGGTCAGTCATTTAAATAGCTTTGAAGCGGCTGAGATTATGACTAGATTTTCTGCCATTAAAAGTGACCCAATTTTCTGCTTTTTAATATGCGGACCCTGATCATTTGGACTAGAGGCAGGGGGAAGATATAAGCATTTGGATACTTTTGAGATCAGATTAAAATCGTATTCATTTGTGGAACTAATTTTACCATATATATTTAAGTATGCATGTAAATAATATATTAAAAATGAATTATGAAATTGTGTTCACAACTAATAATTCAATAATTAATGAATAAAGACAAATAACATATTTTTTTCATTTACCGTACATATACAGTACAAAATACTTAGAACAAAAATTCATGTGTGTGTGTGTGTGTGTGCAATAAATATAAGGTGTATTCATTCAAAAAAAGTTCACATTGAATGATCTTTGTTTCTTTAAAAGCATAGCCTCTTCCAGCAGAGTTCCTTGCAGATTTTTATTTAGCACTATTAGAGGAATTCAAAATGGCCTGGTGCCATCATGTTGGTGTGCTTTTGAAATGTAAACTGTTGGCATCTCGAGGTAGCACAGCTGATAACAGCATGCTATGCTGCACACTGCCACCATCAGCAGTTATGAAGCTAAAGAGGATAAAGCATTACAGCTAAAATTACTTCCTCCGCAGTGTAGCACACCAGCGCCCACATACTCCAGCACACATCGCTGTAAGATGAAAGGCTTTTTAACATCTCGCCCAAGCTAATCAGTACGGAATGTTTGCTTTATGTTATGTATTCAGCACGATTCTCTTACACCACAATTCTTTAAGGTTTCTTAAATTGCAGAGTCTCTGCAGGGTTTAACGATCACCAATTATTGCCGCCTTATGGGTAATATTACATAACATCTGTCAAGATTTTTTTTTTGTATTATTGCCCTCCTACTCATCTTCTCTTCTCTTCTCTTCTCTTCTCTTCTCTTCTCTTCTCTTCTCTTCTCTTCTCTTCTCTTCTCTGTTTATAAGAAATACAAATATTGGGTTTGTCCTAAGTTTTCTTAAACCCAGTGTGTTACAGTCACAATATCTGTATCATAGAACTTGAGATTCTTCAAGTCAAATAAAAACAATTTTTCCGTTTGCAGTTAAGTTCAAGTTCAAGTTAATTTGTCTAGTGCTTTTCTTAGTCTGAGACCAACGCAAAGACGCTAAAACGGTTCGAACAACGTCGGCACCGTCCTGGTGAAATGACAAAAAAAAAGTAAAGCAATAGGTATGTTCTGCTAATCTTAAACCCCTGCATTGCTGCAAGCAGCTGTATTTATTTATATTTTTATTATTTTTAACATCTTCATTGAAGTGTACTCATTATAGTATTGGTGAGGCAAGCCAATTATTTTAATCGTTCCCCTAAGCTCTCTATAAAAAAAAAAACTCTTCTATTGTCCACATTGAAGTGAAGCATCCAATTAGTACGTGGAATAAGTGCAGGGAAATAAAAATGACAATGCACCACCACTGAAGGACAAAAAGGCTTTGAAGTCATAAAGATTTTTTGAAGGACAGACTTTGTAGCCCTCGATTGATCTTTACAATCCCACAAACTCCGAAACCACAGATAAATGCACGTTAAGCTTAGTGTTGTGGACGGAAATGATAATGAGAAGAAAAAGCACCTAACATGTGCATAAATACATGAATCAGAGCATAAATAATTCTCTTTAGCGCATCTATGATCGCAGACAGACTGAACAAATTAGGTCATTGTTTACTGGGTTATTCATTTCTCTCCTTGAAAATGCAAACAAAGTCAAATTGGCAGAAGCTTGTTTCTACAGTGCAGCCCATGAAGTAGAACAGGACATGTCTTACTTTCTGTGTAAATCACGCTTTTTTTCTTGTATTGTAAAATTGGTTGTGGCTTATTGAAACCTGTGGATTATTTTTTATTTTATTTGGCATTACATTGTTCAAATCACACAGGAAATGACATTGACCTTATATGACCTTAAAAGATAATTTGTTTAGTATAATTTACCTTTGTAGCTTTTTCCAAATGCTTTTATTCGAAGTGACTTGTATTCGAAGTGATGTGTATTTTTTGGCTACTTTGTTAACTTTGTTGTTACATTTGTGATGGCATCTTTTTCTACCACAATTCATTCCATGGGTGGACGAGGCAATATTGCCATCTACAGGGTGCTGAAGGTACTGGATGCTATTTATGAGCTAAATCACGTGAAAGTGATTTTAAAATCCATTTTGATCTGCCATTTTAAAATATTGAGTTGTTACATTTAATTTATATATTAAAAAAATAAAACATCATAAAAAGTTTCTTGTTTTTCAAAACCACAGCTCTGGATTGAGCTACAGCTGCTTTAATGAACACACGTTTATTATCATATTGCCTATCTCGTGTAATTATTGAGCAAACCTGAGCATATTGATTATGAATTTGCCTATCAGTAGTGAAATATAGGTTATATCCAGTAGGAAGCGCAAGCAGTGGATGGATCGATACACGTACAGTTTGAGTCAGAGAGGAAATTGGGCTGTGAAATTGAACCACGTTTGTTATCTTGTCATCATGTTTGACCGCTGCAGACATTTTCCTGTGAAGAAAATGTTTTTGTGAGCCAGGAGCTGGTCGCTATTGTTTCACCCAGCATTGAAAAGTGGTTCTGAGCATGCTCAGTTAGGCCGCTCTGTTGCTCCCGTAGCTGTGCTCTGAATACTGAGCAGGACGTGAGTGCACTGTCATCATGGCTGACTGCTGGTAAATGTCAAAGTTAAAGCGGAGATCTTTGTGAGAACTGGGTGAAGAAGCATTCATTTTTTCTGCACCTTCATATGCAGTGAAAAGTGCAGTTCTAGAATTGTCTGCATGGGCGGTTGAATAGCACATTATCTGTTCTATATAAATCAGCGCTGCTTAATGAAATCTGGAGATTATTAATAACAAATACTCTCAAGATTTAGTAAATAACCTGGAGCCTATTCTGAACACAAACTTCTTCACAGTTTTTTCTGTCATTGTTGCAAAAATTCCCCAAGGAATGCAGTTCATTTGTTTGTGATCGCCTGTTTAAGCTTTAAATAGACCTTTTGAGTGTGTGTGTGTGTGTGTGTGTGTGTGTGTGTGTGTTTGTGTGCCCTCAAAGCTGCCTCTTTAAAACCAAAACAAACTCAATCCCCAATCGATCTCAGTCTCGAGAGGAAATGTGCTACATATTAGATACTTCAAGGTGAGTTTTTATCCTATAGAAGCATATGAGCAAATTTAGGATTACAGGTAGATTGCTGAAGTGAAATTAAAAAAGGCCAGTCAAAAAACAAAACATCAAAGCTGAACAGTTTTAAATGTGGGGTTAAGAAAGGTCAAACGTACATTTCTCACTCAGGTGATTCAGAAATAAATAATAATTTATAAATAGTGGCTGCTGTAATTTAAACCTGCCACTTGTTTTGCATTTCACATTTGAATGTTGCTCGGTGATTGCCTCACTGTAACTTCAGCCAGGCATTTTACATCCGACACAGATACACGGATGGTTGGAGGCAGACATGAGCAATCGTTACAGATCTCTTCAACTCCCCAGAGGCAGTGAGGAGGAGGAGGGCGAGGAGGAGGAATGGTCACCATGGCCCCAGCTGTCTCTAAACAGCTCAATTCATTTACACATTCATTACTACAATGGCATGTCCAAGCAAAAAAAAAAGCATTTATTTAGATGACACCAGAAACACTGTCAGTCAAACAATACACTGCATTTGACAAACGTTAAATTATATGAAGGTAAAAATAAATCTTCTTTGGAAAAAATATTAATACTATTTCAGATTAAGTTGTCTTATACTGTATAGTTGAATTTGCTGAGTCATCCAGAATGCGAGAAACATGTCTGAAACATATAGATGCTATAGCACTGTAATAAATACAGTACAATAATTTATTACATTAGTACAACTATATTACATTTAGTACATTACAGCAATATACGGTCATGTAATAAATACTCAAAAAAGGTTTATATCTGTGGGGGATTTTTTCAGATTTTATTAGGAAATGTAAACTTTGGAAGTTACTCCTGAAGCTTTACTGCAGTAAAACTATATTATTATGCAGTCCGTTAGTGAACTATCCATATTAAACTGAGGATTGGTGAAATTGTACGCTAAAATTAGAATCTAGTTTATTTTAGAGCTCATCCTCTGTTCAGAATTCAATTTCACACCAAACAATTTTGAAATACAGGTTTTGTGTCATTGTAGATATCATTATATAATTTGAATCTCTTTAGTGAAAACCATCCATATACAAACCTCTTCATGGTAAAGTGGAAAAGAGCTTTCATGGATCTGTAAAGTTTTTCTTCCCCTTCAGGCTTGTGTTGATTAATAATTCATGATGGGCAATTGATTCTGATTTTATACCCCTGCAGTCTGCACATGAACACGTCAGCAAGCTTCCCAGCCGACTCCATGCTTGATAGTGGATTGATTACTGGGCTGGATCCTGCACCACAGTGAAATCTGAGCCCACGCCCAACACTGGACGCAGGGTCTTAGGAGAGAGGGTGGTCATTGATCAAAATCATTATTTATGCCCTACACACACACACACACACACACACACACACACACACACACACACACACACACACACACACACTTTAATGTGAGTAACACACCTCAGAAGATGTATGAACCTTAGACCTTCTGTTTTGTAAAAGACAGCTGTGATTGTGAAACTGAATGTTGAAAAGATGAGATGACTAGAAGAGAGAAATGAAGAGATGGACACAGTCTCTCTAGCAGAAAGGGTGCGGCAGCCTCACTGCTGCTTTAAACAGCTGCTCAGGATTTGTCTGGAAGTTTCTATTTATAATCTTAATGGCACTGATTTCGAAGTCATTTGACAAATGTAACACATTCATATCTTTCTAATTAATTGGGGAAATGCAATATATCGATTCAACTCAACTACTAGAATTCATGTCTGCATTTATGTAAAGTAGTCCAGTTTCTCAGATGTAATAATTTTTTAATAATTATTTAGCCAGATTTTGACACTTTTGCTCTCTAGCTGTCTCTGTGAGACCAGTGGTACATGATCTGCCAAACAATGCAGTCCACTATTTTCCTGAACAAAATTAATCTCTTGTTTTACGTATTTTCAATTTAAGGAACTAATTATTGATATTGTATTTTTTTATTTTGAGAAGACATTCAACAACACGTTTGTATGTTTTCCTCTGAAATAATACACAATTGTGTACGTTTTTATAACCAACTGAGTTTCGTGATTATACGTAAAATAGTAAAGAAAAGGAACTAGTAGGCCACACCCACTCTCTCGCACGCACTCGAGTGGCTGTGCGTGCGCGCGCTCGCGAAGCACGAAACGTTCGTCTCACCATCAGTAACGGTAGGTCTGATTTAATTCCTCAAATGGTTACTTCTACCTAATGTTTCGGAGGAAAGTTCCTAAATCTTGCGGTCTGACCGCGCGTGGAAATGCGGCTCTTGTGTCTTGTCAGCCTCATCGTGAGCGATTTGTCTGCAGGTTGTAAATCAGTCCGGAAGGCTGTTAAAACAGTATGTCATTATTTATGCCGTGAAAGTCACTATGCAGAGCGCTGGTTTGTTGTATCAGGCGCTACACATCACAGGTCAAATCATATTGAATTTATCAGAAGACTAAAACACGGTTTGCGTTTTGGATCATCACGTAATTTTTTGGAGTTGTCTCTTTTTCTTATCCAGTTTTGTCGTAGATCTTGTTTTTATAAGCAATCGAAGCTTTTTAAAAATTATTCAATCTGTCTTGTAACCAAAATTCCGGTGAAAACGTATTTGAACGTAACCCAGATCTTAAATTAGATCATTTTAGGGACATGGCTGAGAGTAGCACGCGCTCACGATTGCGTCATAGCGTTGAATGAACATTAATACTAATTCTGTTCATAAAACTACGAACCAGAAATTAACGTCCTTGATTTCTAAGTGTGACATTGCTAGAATATCTCGAGTAAATATTAAAAGCATATTTATTTCTCTGATATATGATAAATTCATCCAGTCTTCTTCAGTTCTGTAACATAGTTGTGAGCATCTTTGCCATCCTTCAGTTTCCCAAGGTTTATCTCAGTTAGGTAAACGGGTTCTGAAACTGTCTGCAGATTGTCATTTGGTGTTTGCTTAAGAAGTGAAAATGTAAAAAAAAAAAAAAAAAAAATTCCTCCCAATAAAAAATGCATAATTTCAAATAATTTGCACAGATTTGTTAACACTATTGCACATTAAAAACAGTTGCTGTTGGAATTTACTTTAAATTATTGGGGCCTAGAATGAGATTGCAGATTTGCTGAGGTCAGCTTTATTAAAAGAAAGAGATTCTGCCTCGGCGCCATTCTGTATCGACCTGTGCCTATATAACTATATTATTGCATAACTCATACAACAGCCTGTTCAAAGCTGTGTGCGTGGTCATCCAGACTCCAAAATTAGCTTAAATACACAAAACTTAATGATAATTTGTGGCAAAATCATATTTGAGTCAGATCATCTATTTGTATTTTTTTCTGATTATCAACTGTACTCTGCATTCTATAATTCCCCTTGTTCTCTTTTTATTGCATTTAAATCAGCTCATGCTCCATATTCCACTCCGACATAATGTGGTCCATTACTCAAGAGAACATACAATTCAATGATACGCTTTTCTCTCTCTGTTAAAAGCAGACTCCGATTTAGTGCTGGTGAAGAAGTTAGTGCATACTATGTGCAGATTAACCAACGTTAAAGAATAAAGATTATTTCGACATATAATAACATATGATAAGCCATTATTAGATCAAAAAGATGCTGCAAGGAAACGCTTTTTTTTCGGGTTTTCGGACAATGTAACTAAATCTGTATGTTAAGTGATAAAAAAAAGCAAAGAAAAAGTCTATATTTAAAGTCTTCTCTTTAGTGATAATGATGTGCTAGAACTGTCGCTTTCACACACAAGACTGTTAAATCACACCTCGTCTTCCAGATAAGCCAGAATGAATAATACAGATGTTTTAAATGTCAGAAAGTGGGGAATATAAACTCTGTGACTTTCTGTAATCTAGATTGAGATTGTGATCTTCTGTTTATTTTTATCTTTTTCACTCTGAGTTCAGTTGATAAAACAAATGTCTTTAAAGTACTTTAAGTTGGAAGCCTAAATGATTGTGTGATTTCTTCTCATTATACTTATTTGGCCTGTTTTAATTTTATTTTATTTACTAAATGCTTTTATATTAAAAAAAAAAAATCACATTTGTGTTGTTAATTGTACATCTTTGATTGTAAAAATGCTCAATTATTTTGTTCTTGGTTACTTTTTTTAGGTATCATTTCAGAAACCACCTGCTGAACCTAAACATCATGAATGTTAAAATACATCTTAATCATTAATGGCTTAAAATGTAAAAATCTGTTAAATGGTTTTACAAATAATTTTTTAAAACGTCTAGACATATGATTTGTTTCATTATTTATTAGAAAAGAAAGGCCATGTTTACGGAGTGACCTGATTGCACCAAACCAGCAACTTGCAGAAATTCAGTTTCTGGTGAAATGCAAATGGGTGTTCGACCAGTCTAATCCATTTAACCGCTTAACTTTTGCTGTTCTTACCACGTGAATTAATGTTGTTAGCGAAATGTATACACAATTACAGTACAATGTAACCTAATTTGGTTCTGTCTATCTCTCTCTCACGCACAAACACACACACACACACACACACACACACACACACACACCATATATTACCGCGAAGGTGAAAGTGTGTGTTCTCAATGTCACAGTAGACTGTCTGTACCTGATTTAGCTCCCGTAACATCATGTCCTCTTTCTCGAAGTGAAAGCTCATCTGAAGGTCATTTGGACAGCTGTGTCCGAGCTTATTGTTGGTCCAGGGAATGAATGTCAAAATGATGTCAGATGTCTGGAAGGTTAACTACACCCCCCCCCCAGCAAATAAAAGGCAAGATTTACTCTGAAATAAAATAGCAAACCACCTTTCATGATAACCGATTTAAGATCTACAAGTTCCCCAAACACTCAATGGGTTTTTGATCTTCACGTAAAAAGCCAAATAAACCGACGTGAGATGTGCGTTTTTCCTTTGTGCTGCCCTATAGAAAGACCTGAAGGAGCCTGTGGAACCAACGTGCTTAACTTGGCACAGGTCATGACATCCTTTCTGCGTTTGTCTATAAATAGACACATTTACACTTTAGCAGCTATAGGGTCTCTTCATCCTTTTCAGAAATGCTGCAATGCGTCGCGCAGCATCAAGACTGGGTCAGTATAACGCGACTGGCGGCAATCGGGAGCTCATCATCACCATGGCAACAGCCAATAGATTTGCTCGCAGCAGCTTTGCAATATTGTTTTGATTGCGGGGAACTGAGAAGACTGCGTTCCCAGGATTAGCGTACTCTCGCTGTGAAGCAGAATAGCAGCGTAGTGAAGAAACATAAGGATGTGTGGAGGCTGCGATGGCTTCCAGCCTTTATATGCTCCTCTTGGCTCTGATTCATCCTAATGTGGGCTCCAGTGTTTATGCTCCGTGTCCTAATAGAGGCTTTGACCATACAAATGCTCCAGATAATCTTTATACTATTTTATAATGGGAGAACGAAGGCTTAATTTTAACTCTAATTTTGTTTATGAAATTTGATAAGTGATATTAGTGATCCATTGAATTAAAACATATAGTATATTTTTAATCTAATTTTTCATTAAATTACAATAAGGGTGACATCGCAGTGAGAACTCATTCAATACTTTCAGTCGGGACCTTTCTGTGCAGATTTGCAGTATCACCTCGTGTTTGGGTGGGTTTCTTCCGGGTCTCCGATATCCTCTCACAGTCCATTGTGGTAAATTGTTCATAGATCAGAGTGAGAGTGCCGCTCTGTGATTGGCTGGCCTCCAATCCAGGGTGTGTCCCATCTTTAGGTCCAGAGTTGCTGTGATTGGCTCCAGCTCCCAGTGACCTAGAAATGAAAAAGAGGGTAAATAAAATTATAATGGTTGGCTTCATTTTGTTTCTTCCTTCAGATTCCAAAGCTGATCTAAGCAAGACATCAGAGCCATGAACTAGTGACATTGCTCTTAAATTGATTGTCCATCTGAAAAGATTGTCACCGAATCAGAAGTTGAAGGGTAAGCAGCTATATATGTTTGAATGCTGTAAATAAAATGGATGCTTACTGAACCACTTTTTTATTTTACAGATCTGAATTCACTAATCTGATCAGCGAGTCAGTTTGAAGGCGTCCGGTCTTTGAGCGGGAGCAAGAGCTCCGGAACAAAACACGTGAAAGAACCCAGAACCTGCGCTGTCTGAGATGGAAGGTGCTACAGAGTTCGCCGATAGCGAGACTGTGGATTCTTCGTCTCCTTTTGAGCTCCTGGAACCTCCAACGTCTGGAGGTTTCCTCAAGTTGTCCAAGCCATGCTGTTATATTTTCCCTGGAGGTCGAGGAGATTCGGCTTTGTTTGCAGTCAATGGTTTTAACATTTTGATTGATGGTGGATCTGACCGAAGATCTTGCTTCTGGAAGTTGGTGAGGCATCTGGACAGGATTGATTCAGTTCTTCTCACTCATATAGGTGCAGATAATCTGCCTGGCATAAACGGACTGTTACAGAGAAAAATTGCAGAGCAAGAAGAAGAAAAGACCCATGGTACAAGTGGAGACTGGGTGAAGAACTTAATCTCACCAGAACTTGGTGTTGTGTTCTTTAATGTTCCTGAGA
This sequence comes from Paedocypris sp. Pulau Singkep, assembly GCA_017309775.1. Lineage (NCBI taxonomy): Eukaryota > Metazoa > Chordata > Actinopteri > Cypriniformes > Paedocypris > Paedocypris sp. Pulau Singkep. The sequence continues at coordinate 2,411,996 of MU204179.1, forward strand.
AACTGAAGCAGCCCGAGTCGACTTTGAAAGCGAAGAAAAGCATTGAAGAAGCTTCACTGACTTTGCAGTACCTTCAAAAACTAGGCATTAAACCGGAACCTCTCCATAGGGTTGTGAGCAACACAATCGAACCTGTGACACTCTTTCACAAGTTGGGTGTTGGGAAGTTAGACATGTATATTCTAAACCCTCTTAAGGATAGTAAAGAAATGCAGTTTTTCATGCAGAAGTGGGCTGGCAACAGTAAAGCAAAGACTGGCATTGTCCTGGCTAATGGAAAAGAGGGTGAAATCTCTGTTCCTTACCTCACGTCAGTAACAGCTTTGGTTGTTTGGGTTCCTGCGAGTCCCACTGAAAAAATTGTCAGGGTCTTGTTTCCTGGAAATGCTCCGCAAAACAGAATATTTGAGGGGCTGGAGAAGCTCAGACATCTCGATTTCCTGCGATATCCGGTTGCCACCCAGAAGGACATGTCATCCGGAGCTTCACCTTCAATGATTAAACAGACTAAAATGAAGATGAGGACTGATAGCAAAGAAAGCCTCAAATCCCCCAAGTTATCTTCTACAACAAAAGCAAGTAAGAAAGAAGCAAACGAAGACATTGAATCTAAGAGTGAATCGGTGAAGGAGAACAAAGCAGAAAAGAAAGAAAAGAAAACAAAAGAAAGCCTTAAAACTACAAAGTCACTTAAACCTAAGACGGCCGCTTCGGAATTGCTTAAGAGTGAGAAAAAGAAATCAGAGAGAGAAAAATCTCCCAAGAAAAATGTCAAGGACAAATCAGCCAAAATGGAGGAAAAGAAGGATCAAGAAAAGAAAGAATTGAAAAAAGAAAAAACAGAGTCCAAAAAAGAGGACTTGGCTAAAAAGGACGCCAAAATTGAGGAGAAGAAAAAGGAAAAAACTAAGCCAGAGTTAAGAAAAATCACAAAGCCTGACCTGAAGCCTTTCACTCCTGAAGTGAAGAAGACGTTAAACAAAGCAAAAGTTCAAGTGAAGCCTAAAGCAGAAAAAACAAAAGCTGCGAAAGAGCAGGAGAACCGGCCTGCAGCCAAGCAAGCTTCAATGGAGAAACGGGAAAGTGAAAGGTCCCCAGTCTCTTCCCCAGAGGATCTCACTAAAGATTTTGAATCTTTGCGACTTGAAGAGCTTTCCATGTCCGCAGAGACTAAAACGATCTCGAACGTTCAGTCCACCATGGACTCTTTTGTCCCTCAGTCTTCTGTGGGACTAACTAAAACAGAAAGTAGGTCTGATGATGGAGAAAAACTACCTCATCATGAAAAGACAGATAAAAGTCCTTTAACAACTGCGGTTAAGTTTGAAGATGAAGCTGCTGCTATTGAATTAAAAAAGTTAGATGATAAGCCACGAGTCGAATTGCAGATAAAACCCAAAAAGAGTGAAAGTGAAGATGAGGATGTGATTGAGAAAGCGGAATTGGAGGAAGCAGAGGATGTAGTACATGAAGCAGAACTTAAATACAAATCAGACGAGGCTAAGAGAGAGAAACTGGGAAAGGATTGGGAGACCAAACAAAGTGATGCTAAGTCTTCTAAACCGATTAGCGCTGCCGAGCACGTTTCCTTCATCCAAGACGAGACCATTCCAGGCTACTCCGAGACTGAGCAGACTATCTCTGATGAAGACATCAATGAAGAGACAGAGGAAAAAATACCACATCTCAAATACGATGTCGGCTCTTATAACATCTCAGTTCCCGACCAGCCAGGAACTTTTGACACCATCCATGGAATGAAACCACCAACCATATCCGTGGCTCCTGAGTTTTCCTCAAAGGGATTTGCAGTGGACCAGGAGCCAGTTTTGTCAGCTTATGCTTCTAATATAGTTGCAGCTCCATTGGCTGAAGAAGAGCATATATCATCAGCTACCTCGATCACTGAATATGACAAACTGTCTTCATTTGCGACCTCAGTCACTGAAGATCAGTCTATAACATCTGTCACGGCACCACCGACTGAAGATGTAGGAAAAAGCTCTTTACTCTTAGATACCATCACCAGCATGCCATCATCTGTACATGCGGATGCAACTCAAGGAAAGGAGTACCTACACTCAGCTGGAACTATTTCTCCTACTTCTTCTCTAGAGGAGGACAAGTGTTTTAAATCACCTCCCTCAGAAGAATACCAACCCATTGTCCCTGAAATCAAAAAGGTAGACAAGACTCCCGTGCAAGCAAGTTATGAAGATGAAGACGACGAGGAAGATGACGAGGATCAAACACCAAATGTTGAGGTGCCCCTTGGAAAGCTCCACGAGGGGTACGCAACAGCAGCCTTGCAGGACATTGGGAAGTCTCCTGAGACGTCACCATCATCCATTCCACTAACTGTCTCCTCTGAGACGTTTGTTGGCTCACACGAACTAGGGTTTGGACTATCTACGATTCAACCAAAGGACTCAGAGAAAAGCTTGTCCTTCTCACCAGCTTTGCACATGATCTCAGACACTGGACTTGCCTCTGAAACGGAAGAACGATGTCTTAGTCCAGATGACAGCACTATGAGGTTTGCTTCACCTACACAATCAGGACCTACTAGTGGTAGTTACTCTCCCACTGAGGAAAAGATGGACAAAACATTTCTGGATAAAGAGGTCAAACTGGATAAAGAAACTACTGAACCTGCAAAGTTTGTGTCGCAAAATATTGCTGCCGACAAAAAATCTGTGAAAATAGTGGATGATGACATATGTTTAGAAAAGATCTCTACTATTAAGTCCCCAATTTATGACTCGGATGAAGACAGCGATGACAAAGATGATTTTGAACAAGAATGTTATAAAGTCAGTAGTAAAACCAAATACAAAGAGGAGAGGGAAAGCACCTTTCTCGATGAAGAATATCCTTACGATACAGTTGCAACAGATAAAATCACTGACCACGGGAAGGATAAAGATGTGGGAAGTGGACTACAAACTAAAGCTGAACTGAAACAAGAGTCCCAGTTGCATAGGCTGAGCTCCGAGGAAGAGGATGAAAGTGAAACCGAGGACCCAGTTTGTTCCAGTATAAAGGAGCCAGAAAGCAATTTAGATCAAGATATAAAAACTGCCCAATTCTCAGAGATATCTGACCCTAAAATGACCTCTAAAGATACGGATAAAAGCGTTCACTTTAACTTGTATTCATTTCCAGAGAGCGAGAGAAGCTCCAAAGGAGATACCGAGAGGGTTGTTCGGCAAGACACACCATATGTTGGAAAAAGTTTCACATATTCAGACGCATATGACAGTAAATCAAGTTCAGTAGATTCATGCTCTCCCAAACTGCTCGCGGATAACACCTTTGAAGATAAAGACACCAAGCAAACTGAAAAGGTCTTTTCCGGTTCTGTCTATCACACAGAAAATACTTCAGATAAAAAGGAAAGTGCTTCAAGCGATGAACCATACAGTTTCTCTGGAGCACCACAGTTGAAGACCATGTCAGGAACAGCTTTTGGAGAGAAAGCAGATCAATTTGATCTAGAGGATTCGAAAAAACCTATTGCATCACAACTAGGCCAATATGGAGAAGACAGCAGAGTTTCAGATACTTGTGTTCAGATCACCAGATCTGAAGTGTCTCAGCCTAGCAATCAAAATGCTCTGGCAAGAGACTTGAAAATGTTTGCTGATGAGGAAGATGATGATGATGAGGAAGAAGAAGATGACGATGAGGAGGAAGATGAAGATGATGATTATGGGGAGATGACAGCAAGTGGTGAATTGGACAAAGGCACGAAAGACATATTGGAGAAATGTGACCGTAGCCCATTGCGTTCTACCGGGAACGAACCTTCTCAGATTGATTCTACATTGACCAAAACTGCTGAACAAAGCTATACGTTTGATAAAAAGAGCATCACTGATTCATTACAGGCGACCCAACATTCTTCTGCTTTTGCACATTCTTCCAGCGAAGAGACGGATGAGTTTGTTGAAAAGACTGTGGAGAACAAATACTCTACTAGCAATACTAAAAGCCTTGATTCTGTCAAGCCAAAATCTCCAGAGTATGTAGAGAAAAAAATAGAAGAATCTGCTTCAGTGGGTTTTAGTTACACAACCATGTCAGCCACAGCCTACTCTTCTTCCTCTTCTTATAGCCATTCCTCATCAGCCTCCGCATCTCTATCCACTAGTCGACAGTTTGGAGAAGAGCTGGAGACTAATACAGGATTAGAGTCATTGAAAGATGAGTATTCACCGATAATGACTTCACTCATCTCTAGCGCTGGTGCGAAAGCAAAAGATGAATATTTAGAAGTTTATGAGAAGTCTCCTGCCACCACGATAGTTGAATCCACATCTACCCCTTCTAGAATATCACCTTTTGAAGATAGTAAGCAATTTTCTCCCACCACGGGCGGAAAGGGAGAACCTGCAAGTTCTACAATAAATACATTGGACTCAAGTTCAAAAGGTCAGTGTTTTTACAAACCTGAATGGGATGATGATGATGATGCAAGAATCCAAGCAGAATATGGAGCTACTGGACCATGTTCCTCTCTTCTTCAATCAGAAAAAGCAATGTCTGAAGGTCTACGTGGAGCTTCTTCAAATCTCCAATTCGAGGTGCCTGAGAAACAATACTATGAAGATACAGAAAGCAGTGAGGAGGAGGAGGAAGATGAGGTGGACTACATGTATGAAGCCGAAAGAGGGAAAATCCAGTTCCAAAGATCTCCAGTTACAACCCATGCTGAGGAGAAGGACGCCTCCATTTCTCTGGCTGGCAGGACTACAAAAGACACAACATCCACTGTTTCTGAAGTGCTTACCTCAATCCCTTCCACTTTCCCTGAGACTCCAAAACCATTCCAGCCTGCAGTCGACAGTCCCAGTGCATCAGAGATTACTGGTGTAACCAGAATTGTAGGATCTGGACTCTCAAAGTTTGAAACACACAGTAAGGAATTAGATACGAAAACAACAAAGAGCCCAGGGGAATGGGAAACACACCGGGACATCTACCCTGGAGCTTCACCTCCTCATTATCGACATGAAGAAGAATATGAAGAGGAGGAAGAATTGGAACCAGAGCACCCAACCCGTCCTCTTTCTCTCTCTTCAACAGACCAACCTTTCAAACCTCATTACACTGAGAGCCGACAAGTGGATGACTCTGATAATAAATCAGACTCCCGTCCACATTCATCTGCTGCTTCTCCAGGTTATTCCTCCTGTGAGTACAAGCAGAGGAGAGGAGACACATCTCCATCTTTCATAAATCCAAGCTTCTGCCAAGTGTCAAGTGATGAGGACAATGAGGAGCAGAAAAGTCATGGGTCTGATCACCATCAACCTTCTGGAAAGACAAGAGCCTACACAAAGCCATACCACCACGCTCAATTCCATCATGGTGATGACGGCGACTCTCAGAACCTCTCTGAGATCATGGCTTCTGCAAAAAGTGCTAGTGGGGAGGACACACCACCAACCTCGATCACTGAACCAATGCAATCCCAGTCAGATTCTGAAGTTCCACCAGGCACTGAGGAATGCCCATCAGCTACTGGTGAAGGACACAATGACTCTGAAGACTCTGACGATTCCGACTACCTGCCCGAGGATAAATCATCAGTGAGAAAGCATTACTCAACCCGGTCACCTAACAGAAATCACGATCCATTACCATCCCCAATGATGGATCCTGCCCCATATCCTCCTCATCCTGACGTGTGTATGGTGGACCCAGAAGCTCTGTCAAGTCTAACAGTGAAAACTCTCAAGAAAGATAGCAAAACCAAGAGTTTACGCAAAACAGGAAAGACCAAATCCTCGTCTCCAGCTAGGAAGACAGATATCAGGCGAAAAAGGTCTCCGTCCAAAGAACCCTCCAGTCATGCCTCATCTCTCAAGAAGAAAGACTTGGAGGATGATTTGTCGAGATCAAGCCACAACACCGGGAAAGGCCTGTTCAATGGCATCAAAAACACGGCCGGTATGATCATGCCTTTGGCTAAGTAACTATTCCATATAGTAAATACTGTATAGTCAATTCTGGTTAACTGGGATAACTGCTTACTTATCTAATTCCCTTAGTTCCAAAGTCTCTTGACAAATCTAACAAATTACTGTAGCCCTAATATTGTTCACATATTAGGGACAAATTCCTCTTAATTGGTACAAAGAACTTGAGGAAAAGTTAGCTGTACCGAATTTTAAAGTCAGACACTCTCGGTTTCATCAGAACAACAGTTTCCGACAGGAAACAGATCTGACTGATCTGGAATCAGTATGGTGTAAACTATTCATCTACTAAATTAGCACAAAATTATTACATTATTCTCCATGTTAAGTATAATATGGCTCAAACAATTGGGACAAAATGATTTAGTAGTGCTAAACCACAATTGACTTGTATTTTATTAGTTAACCGGAATTTGAACAGTTTAGTTTGTAGACTTTAACTGGTGAATTTGTCTGGTAGTGGTTATTTTACTGGTAACCTGTTTGTTTCCTCACAGGCTCAAACATCTCAAAGTTCAACACAGGCGCATCACCCAGTCCTCCAATCTACGTGGATCTGGCTTACATTCCCAATCACTGCAGTGCTAAAAACGTGGACCAGGAATTTTTCAAGCGTGTTCGTTCTGCTTATTATGTAGTGAGTGGAAATGACTCCAGCAGTGTCGAGCCAAGCCGCCGAGTGCTAGATGCCTTGCTAGAAGGAAAAGCACAGTGGGGATCCAATCTACAGGTAAAGTAGTTCCAGTAACTTTTCATTTTGGAATTTTTTTCATGGGTTTGTAGCCCTAACTGAGTTTATCATATAATATTTCATCATAAAATATTTAGGTTTTTTTTTTAGATATAAGAAACTTTCTTTTTGGATTGTAAGGTGCATGATAAATATTTTTTTAGAATATAATAAAATGCCTTATCACAGGGTTACAATGGAATTAGTATTGCTACGTTGGTGCAATAAGAAAGATGAGATAATGGTAAAATATACACACTGAATAACCAATATAAATAACTACAATATATCAAAATATGGTCCAAAAAATAGAATGCAAGAAACAGTTAAAATATAACAAAAGATACAAGAACACAAGAAAAATTAACATCAATAGGATATTGAGTGCACATAAAAATGTATGTTTAAATAAAATGTTGAGTGATATATTTTGCAGCGTATTTTGATTTCAATGTAGTGTAATGATAATTTTGTACTCTTTCCACCCGTACGTAGGTGACTTTAATACCTACGCATGACACAGAAGTGACCCGTGAGTGGTACCAGCAGAGCCACGAGAAGCAGCAGGAGCTGAACGTGATGGTTCTGGCCAGCAGCAGCACAGTAGTGATGCAGGACGAGTCCTTCCCCGCCTGCAAAATAGAGTTCTAACCGCAGCCCAGGTTCACATCTCTCGCACTGGCACTGGCAAACTTAATGTCGATTGGGTTTAATGTTCATTCCCATGGTTTAAAACAGCACAGAACTAATAGTGTCCAAAAATCCCAAAATGGTACAAACCTGATTTTTAATGTTTGAAATGTTTGAAAAATGAAGGTGTGCCTTTTACTGCTTGTCCCTTTATGTTTATTAGTCATGAAAAAAACACCCACATCTATCTATCTATCTATCTATCTATCTATCTATCTATCTATCTATCTATCTATCTATCTATCTATCTATCTATCTATCTATCTATCTATCTATCTATCTATCTATCTATCTATCTATCTATCTATCTATCTATCTATCTATCTATCTATCTATCTATCTTTCTCTCTCTTTCTTTATTCTTTCTGTTCTCTCTCTCTTGTTCATTTAAAGTAAATCTACCCGTTTGTATTTAACTGAAGCACAACTATACCTCCAAAAAAAAAAAAAAAAAAAAAACAGATGGTCCTCAAAAACATTTTTTGTCTGAAAACAGAATTTGTCTGAAAGAAATTCTCCCGCTAGTGCCGTTTATTTGATTGTTTATCTGTCTGAGCCTGTTTATTACATCCTTGGTCAGCGAAGGGGAAACACACACACACACACACACACACACACACACACGTACATGTCAAACCAATACCACTGCTAATAACGCTAATGATTAAAGAAAGACTTATATTGTAAACTACATCAGGTTAAAATAATGTTAGTCATTACACTATAGAAGTAAAAATATTTTGTTTACAGTTGTATCAAAATTTCTGTTAGAAATTTAGAATCGATTAATGAATTCATGTGATTAATAAATTACCACCTGTATAAATTGTATGTTGACAAGATAAATATTATCAGTTCGTATTATTTTTTGTTAAAAAAAATCTATATGACCAAACACGTTCCTGGTTTCTTTAGATGTTTTTACTGATAATCATTTCATACAATGTAACCATTGATTTCCCTTTATTTTTCTGATGTATTTATAAATGACATGTAAAGACCAGAACTGGAGGACAAACTGTATTTAAGCTGAAGTTTAGTGCATGAGGGCGTCGATAAAATCACGGGCCGGATTCTAGAACTTTCTTTGTAAAGTCCAGTATGCATGTATATTATTGTAAGGAAAAATAAGACTGAACATGCAATGCTTCTGAGGTGCTCGGCCCGAGGAATTAAATCAATAAGGAATTTTCGTCCCATCGAAACATCCCATTATTCATAATTTTTGTACAGTTAGTTAATTTTAGATTTGTTTGAATTATTTCTAATGTTTAATGAGTTTCAAGACAAGTTCTCCACCTCAAACTGACAGTTAAGACAAATGTGCGAGAATATGTTTCCAATAATGTTTCCAAGGTCGTAACCTTTGACCTTTTGAGATAGTGAAACCAAGACGCGACCACAAAACAACTGCCAGATCCAGTGACTAGAACACTGGTCACGTTTTATATTCAATATTTGTACGTGTCGGTGATTATTAGTTCTTTTCTTATTTTTACGTGACTAAACGATAAAAGAAACTACAGCTGGATGTCACAATGTGCCGTGTGGATCAACGTTTCATTCTAATAGGCCGTTTTCCATTTTAATGAGATGAAGTAAAGCATTCCACTGAGCCTTGCTGTTTAATGCATGTGACCCTGAGTTTATTGTATCAATAGTTCATAGATCTATGAATAAAAACTATTTTAAATAATCTTAAGTGCTTTCAGACTTCGAGCCAGGCCGAGCTTTCGTTTCCAACGTGGTTTTTGTCTTAAAACAATGCCGTGTGTATTTGCCTTTGTTCATTTCTCATTTTAAATTTTAGGTTTTGCCTTTTTAATGTGCAATACTCTCACTGTATCCTTCTTAAAACACTCTGTGTTTACAGGTTGTTGTAGAAAGCTGATAACCACTAATAAAATTATCAATGGATAAAAAAAAATAGATGCTTGATTTTTGTGAGTCAGGATTTGCCAGAAATTCTCCAGGAATTCACACAACCTGGTCTTGATCTTTAAGATCAAACGGGGAATTTATTTTTCAACTGGTTGCCTTAATGCACTTTGTTTTTCTACCCATTTCTTGCACTAAATTTTCATTTTCTCAATGTTACTTTTACACACATTTCAATGTTTGTCTTTTTTGTGTCATTTGTGTTAATAAAATCTCAGGCAAATATCTTAGTTTTCTCAATTTCTGCTTTTTTTCTTATTTGTGTTTTAAGCCAATTTTTTACATGATTTCCTTAATTTCTTTTTGTCTGATGTGTGTTATTGTCATGCACCAAATTTCTCATCTTTTAAAAACATTTTCTTATGATTGGTCTGTTCCACATTTTTTATTTTTTCTCTTCAGATTTGTGTTGTTGTAATGCGCCAAATTTCACCTATTATTATTTTATCTTCTGATTTGTGATAGTGAGTCTCCTCATCAGGCAATGACGTCATAATTTCAGCTTATCAGAGGATGTTCATTTACTACTGATGAAAAAGTTATTATTCATTCAGAAAAAGAAAATCGATCAGTTCACAACCGCTATAATAGTAAAAGAGGCTTAAAAAGATCACGCAAACATTGTGAGTGAGAAGAAAAGAAGAGATTTCTTCGCGTCATCACTGAAAGGTTTTTGTGAACAGAGAAGCTTTAATGAGCGTTAAAGTGTCGCTGCTGCAGCTGCTCTACGTGAATGACGCCAAATTCTCATGGCGATGACGTCAGTGTCTGGGTCACATGCTCGCTCTCTTCAATGTCTGTCTGGTCCAGAGAGAAAGAAAAGACTGGAACAATGATCTTGTGTTGAAGGCGCTTGGCACAGGAGAGAACGACGCCAACAACACGTCTCATCGCGTGGAACTGGTTCGGTTTTACGTTGGACTGGACTGTGAATGTGTTATTGTTCCCTGCGCTGTCCTGATTTGATTTCTAGGATAAAAAAATATAATGATAATGATAAACTGGAGAGTTCCAAAGATAAGCAAGCAAAAAAGAGAATACGGTTTTGAAGAAAAAAACCCCTGAAAAAAGTATATAAATATACACACAGACACACACAGTACAGTATACGGTAAACTAAATACTGTACGTATATAGAAATATCTGAACTGAAAACATGTAGCACAATAATAACCAGTGTACACAGTACCACACACACACTCACACACACACACAGACACACGCATTGTAGAATGTGTAATGTACGCATGTTATGTTATATTTTAAATTAAATAGAAAATGTTTAATGCAGACAAATGTTTTATTCTATGGGTGTAAAAAAATAGGTATACTTAAAAAATTGAAAAACATGTAATACGTAAAAAGTATACGTAATTTTTTTAAGTACACTGAAAAAAAATTCTTAAACCTTGTAATAACTCTTTATAGTAAAAATTACTGCTAGAATAAACGAAACCATTTAATAAGAAACTAAATAGTAAATAGTATACTTTATACGTGCACACACATACCTCTACCAAACAGAAAATTGACACAAATAGTTAAAAACTGGAAGTTGACTTGATGTCAGTAAAGAACAGGACAGAGATGTTGTCTATTGCAACGTCACGTTTATTTACTGCAACTGAAGTGTGTGAGTAAAATCTACTGTACGACACAGACGCAAACAGCACAACATCTGAGAGCGTGAGGAGCGTTACTCTAGCCAAGGCAAGACCATCTGGGTTTGTGCTTCTCAGATCTGCTGCTTGATTCTAGCACCAGCTTACTTCTCGTTTCCAGTAGTATGAGTTCTAGTCATTTTGAAACATTGGACATTTCAAAAATAAAGATAAAAAAAAAAGTGCTTTAATGCCCCCGCGAGCACTGCAAAGCAACGAAAGCACTTGAAATGAAGGGAAAACTATCGTTTCTTCACTGCGTGGAAGCATTGTGTCCTTTACAAAAGGTAAAAACCAAAATTACAAAAACAAGACGCGTTTAGTAAAACTCTGTTAAAATACATCTGTGTATTAGTCAATAAATATATTAATATATGCATCTAAAATGATTGAATAAATTACGAGTGGTGAAGTGGATTTGGCAATAAGACGGTCGGTGATTGAGTTCGAGCGGATCCCACTCGGCTCGGTTCTAAAAGACAACTTCAGATTTCAAGCTTCGCATCCCTTTAAAAAAAATCACCTTCAGGATCGATCTCCAGTGTGAAGATGAGGATTCAGTGCATTTAACAGCTTAACCATCAGAAGAACTCCCGAGCGGATCCAAAGTGCAGATTACGAAACCGATGGTAAAAGAATGAGTGCTGGTGAAATCTTGACTTGTCGGAAAAAGACGGTTTGTCAAAGACGGATGAACGATTTGACCTTTAAGGTTTGGGTGGAGATCCCACGTCCAGGGGCGTCAAAGCGGGCGGCAGGGACCCCGGCTTCTCCTTCCAGACGTCGACAGTTTCCTGCGTGTCGAAGAACTCATCGGGCTCCTCGGGGGTGAGAGGAGTCTGGGCACTGGATCCGGCCTCGGAGCTGCTTTCTCGGAGCTCCAGGAGCACAGGCAGCGGGCCGGGCAGGATGCAGAAGGACTCCACTGCTGGACTTCCAGGCAGCGGGGAAGCTTCCAGAAGGCCTGTAGGGGGCAGCACAGAGTCGGGGCTGAAGAGGGCGCCAGTGGGAGGCTGATTGTCCGGCGATGTGCCGTATGTCGGTGATTCCCTGGGTTTCTCCGCGGTTGGAGAGGGTCTGGAGGTGTGGGGGTCTTCAGCAGCGTGGCTGTTGTTGAGCGGGGGAAGGTGGAACTCCTCGCTGCTCTGCGGTGTGAGCGAGACCTTCTCGCTGAAGCTGAAGCGTGGGGACGTGTCGGCCGTGGTGGGAGACGAGGGTCCGGCGCTGGACACCGTACTGGACGGACCACTGCTGTCTGTGTGGGGACAAACAATCGGAATGAGCAAAGAAAGAGGAAAAAAACTTAAGGATAAGAATAATGTGCTTTCATATGTTTTTTAGATATGTAGATATCTAGTCAATATTCATAAGGAGGAAAAAAATATTATGGACATTTTGGATTTGCATAAATCTTTAGTTTGCATAAAAAAAAAAAACAGAAATATACCGGTATATATACATATTTTTATTATATATGCGTTTTGGTTTAAGTCCTCAATACTGATGAGTTTTAAAGTGCACTTTCTACTTATATATATATTATTATGGTTGGATAATATTTTCTACTTAATATGTATTTTCTACTTGATGTATATTTAAAGTGCACTTTCTACTTAATGTGTACTACATACGTAGTTTGAAAGATATTAAAACAAAGACACTTTCAGACACTTTTTGGTGTCTTTTGAATCATTGTCCTGGAGGTCCAGAACTCACATTTGCATCAAGAAAGAATAATCAAAGAAGGAAGGAAAAAGGAAGGAAGGAACAAACTAAAAAGAAAGGAAGGAAATGAAGAATTTGTGAAGCAATTAAAGAAAGAAAGAGAGATGAGTGAGTTGAGCCAATAGAGGCCGTAAAATTGTGCTCATCATGTAAACATCCAGCAAAGAACACACACACACACACACACACACACCCGCAGTGGGCAGTCTTAAGCAGTGACGTCCAGGAAGCATGTGGTGGTCAAAGTCTTTCCCAAAGTTGTGAAACCCATCGGACGAGGATTTGATCCTGCAACATCTGAGTGGCAGCTCCGCATCCCCAACTATGTACAACTACCACTGGTTAAACTTATTTAACTAGTTAAGCGTTACTGTGAAACTAACACACACACACAGACACAGACAACACTAGAGCAGTATTTTTCAAGGACATTTGGATTTGGAGCAAACCAGCAGGACCATGTCAGCCCAGTTTTACCGTCTCTATACTGGTTATTTGCTATTTATAATCCAAACTCTACATTTAAAGGACAAAATTGTTCAGCATCTCTTAATTTAAGCAAGAATATTTCTGATTATGATCATCATGATTATGGCACTAGTTATTATTACTTAGAATTTACAAAATACAATTTCTTGCATTGCTGGCACAACAATTAGGAATCGTTCCGTCTAGAAGATTTGAGATTGATGGAGCAAATTAGTCAGAGTCTAGATTAAAACCCCTCTTTTAATTAATATTTTAAAATAGTAGTTAGTAATTTAGCATATAAATAGTAATTTGATTAATAGTAATTTGCATTGATTCATATTTACATTTAATGAAAAATATGAAAGTCTGACAAACATCTAAAATGTAAAAAATAAAAAAAATAAAATCAGAATACCAGCCAATACTTTTTTCATTGTGGTAAAATATATAAATTCAGATGATAGAAAAAAAAAAAAATCAAGTTCAAACGTGAATATCATGAAAACAGCAGCGAAAACTTGTTTTTTTCTGTCGTACTAAACTGTTCTCTTATAAAGCAGCTTTGACATTCTTTTTATACTTTTAATGTTTTTATCTAGTAATTGTTACAATTACCTATTATAATTTTTTTCTTTCCTTTTTTGGTTGTGAGTAAATCTAAATGGAAGGGTGAGTACCTGTGTATTTCTTGTGATATTTCGTTGTTACTTGTTATTGTATTAATGAGAAAACCAAAAGAAAAAAAAAAATGATGTGGGCAGTCGTGTGCTGGTACTCACACCAGGGTGGGCGATCGGACCGCTGGCGCAGCGACACGGCGGAGGACAGAACTCTGTGAGGGATGTAGGAGTCCACTGACGGCTGGTTCTGGGAATCAAACATGGCCGAGAGAGCTGGAAACGAGACACAGACCTGTTTAATGGAGAAATGTTTACACGCTTGATGTATTTTACATTTTTCAGCCCGTGGGAAACAGTAGTAGTGACTCAGAAGAGACCTGGGCTACATTCGGAGGCACCAATGTTACAATCTAACATTACAGTATTTTTGATTTAGGCGTTTATAATAATCTATTGATATAAATTTAGCAGTCGCTAATAAAAAGGAATTGCAATAGTGTTTACAATTGAATAATTTAATCAAATCTCACCTGATTTACATTTCTAATGAATTTGCTCCAAACTCCCAATCCACTTTCAGATTTCTCTTTGTAGCTGTTTGCATTTACGCAGTAATAAAACGTACAATGTGTTTAGCCTTAATATATACAGAATATTACTCAAACTCGACTAGTACAAAACTTTGCACAAACTGAGAAAGATTTTATTTTAGTTGAAAATAGTCGAAATATAGAGGCATGTGGGTAATATCAGTCAAGTCGGCTTTAATTGGCATGCTTTTATTTTGAACTTCATTTATTCATCCATTTTCGAAAGCGCTTCTTCCATTTCCGGGTCACGTTTGCTGAAAAGTGCGATTGTTCTGGCTCACTGTGAAGACTGGAGCTGTCACCTCTGGTTGTCCTGGCGTGGGAATCTCCTGCGTTCTCGCACATGGTGGTGAGAAACTCATTCACCTGCTTGAGCGAGAGGGAGTTGTGCAGGGTCTCCAGCGGGTAGATAGAGGGCACCATAGAGCAGCCTTCAAAACCTGAGGACCAGAGAAGATGATGAGAGCCATTTCAAAATCTAAACGGACCGGCTCCAAAACCAGCGGCAACAGCCATTTAACCTACAGCCAAACCCGTGTTAGTGAAGGAACCGTGAATAAACCCACCTCATCGCCTCAATCACCACCTCTGGGTCACACTATCAAGCACACTCTTCCATTACAAAGCACGTCAGAAATATTAAAATGTCAAAATAAACCATAACAAAACAGAATAAGAGTAATACGCCAAACTCTTATTATGTAATCACACCAACATGTTGGTTAGAATGCACCTGACAGACGCAGAGTTCCGTCAGATGTTTGAGAAATGCAGGATATGAAAAAATGAATAAACAATAATATGGCATATAAATTAAAAAATGAATAATGAGAATTATGAATAATCAGGTGGAAAAAATGCAAGAGTCAGGATACGAAATAAAAAAACAACCAATTATGGTATTTCCTATTAAATGACATTTCCATTAATAACCAAATCCAAATAACCATTTCACTGCATGTCATACCATGTAAGTATGTATATGTACATGACTAATAAAATTTGATTTGATTTTCAGTCTATAATAAATTGTTCAAACAATCTCCAGAGACCCGTGGCATGCAAAAACACTGCCACCCTCATGCACGCCAGTCATTATTCGATATGTCAGAGAGTCGATGCGACAGGAAGCGGATGCGGTTTCATTCGGGAGCCACTGGCATGCATCCGCCATGCCACGCGGCCTAGAACCCAGCGGCCCATCTCAGTCCGTTATCAGCCGGGCAAATAAAAGATTACCCTGACCAACGCTTTAGAGATAAACACTAGCCACCACATACAGTAAACCCCCGTTTATTGTCGTAGATGCGCTCCAAAGACTTCCGCAAAATTGCACAGCGCGACTAAACACGAAAAGACGGAGTGAAACCGACGATGGCCAAGAGTTACGCTTTTGGCAGAACACACGGAAGAAATTCTACGAAAAACTGGGATGATGCAGCTACGAATATTTGATTTGTGGTAAAACGGGGGTTGTATAACAAATACAATAATTGTATAAAAAAACAAAATGTAAAGTAGTAAAACATTGACTATAAATAGATTGACTAAAAAAATACATAAAATATTGACAAAAAAAAACGGGATCGTTGCTACCCAAAAGCGCATGTAAATTACCAGAATTACCGTGTTTATGTTTCCGGTTCAATTATGTTACATTTTCCTTAAAAATACAAATTTTTTTAATTTAACAAATCTAACTTGTGACTCGTATCATTTTTATATTGTTTTACTTGAATAACAGATAACAAAAAGTCAATTCTAGTGGTCAGGACTTCAGTTCCCAAGATCCTTTGCTCTCCAGTCAGACTCCGCACATGCTGTTTCAAGCTCTCCATTTATCCCACGCCATAGTGAAGGATTATTTTCCCCTGTGCAGTGACCGAGCGTTATGATTGTATCTGTTCCCTGGATTTTTTATTTACTACTTGCTCGTGTTCTTTATTTTTGACTCTTTCTGTGATGGATTAAAGACACATTGGACTCGTTAGTAGTCGGTTGAGCTAAGCTAAGCTAAGCTGAGCTAAGCTAAGCTAAGCTAAGCTAAGCGGTTTGTGGTTTGTAGCCTATTTGTTGCAATAAAAAATATTGTACTGTGTTTCGTTTAATCTTACTTAACAGAGACAAAATAACACTGGAAGTAGGAATTATTAAGTGTCGCGCCGTGTGTAATGTTTCGTTATTTCTGTTATTGAGCCAATAAAAGCTTATACTGTAGCACGTCTACCTACAGACCATTGTTTAACATTATATACACGCACACGTGCACTGCAGCATAAAAACGACGTGTTTCCGTTCATTTGAGATTGTTGCGATTATAAGCACCCCCCAAGTTTTTGAGCGTCGAAAACTCGAAAAAAAGGCTTGTTTTTGAGTCAATAGGGCATGTTATGCGGCATTTTCCAGTAACACAAGCATGCGACACACAGCGATAAGGCACTACAGCAAAGCTGAGGGCAGCGGCCATTACTGCAGTCACGGCACAGCGGGGCTGACCGTAGAGGTACTCTAGCGGATCCTGACCGGAGATTAACCAGTTGCGGAAGAGGCGGAGGTGGTAGGAGCACTGATGGAGGTGATGGGCAAAAGCACTGTCCAACGACAGCGGGAGGCCGACATTGGGGTCGTTGGAAAAGCGCCTCAGCAGCTGGGCAACCTGGTGCTCCGGCAGGGGCTCTGAGGAGACAGCGGGCAGAAGAGGAGAGGCAGATGGATGGTTGGGCCCGAGGTCAGAGTTAATCCACACGCTCTCGGAGCTTCACACACTTCTACAAACTCCCAAAGGAATCACATCAAAACTGCAGCAAGTCGGCGTCAGCAGAGGGAACCAAGCAAACACACTGCAAAACTTGAGTCTCGCTTCTCAAAATGATTCAGATCAGCGTTTCACAAAGAATGGGAGGGCCGGGGGGCTGTCACATGATTAGCGGGGGACCCTACAGATCAATGGAAAAAAAATATTATAATAATATTTAAGTGGGAAAGTAGCATTATTAATTTATATTGAATTTTATTTTATTTGATGTTTAGTTCAAATCTGTTGTTATTTCTGTCGCATTAAGGCCTCAAAGTTTGTGTGTGTGTGTGTGTGTGTGTGTGTGTGTATGGGAAAAAAACTATTAGATCTTGTATTTTAAAACATATTTTTACTGATTACATATATAAATATAAATATATATATATATATATATATATATATATATATATATATATCCACACACACACACACACACATATATATATATATATATATATATATATATATATATATATTTTTTTTTTTTTTTTTATGGTTTTCTTACATGTTGTTTTGTAGCACTTAGAAATTTGCATGCAAATGTAAAGTGTTTTAGAAATGAAATGTATTAGGTATTATACATTTATTAGTTAGTTGTGGTTATTCACTTTTTTGATGTTTCAAGCTTTGCAAGTGTTTTTAATTTTTCTACTGTAAGCAGTCAAAACAAAAAAAATTATTTTGTCCTGGGGGTAGTTGGTGGTCTATAGGCTTAATGGTTGAAAAGGTTGGGAAACCAACATAATAAGGTAAATGTGGACGAGAGGACAACAGATAGTGGAAGCGATGGTTTGAGGGAAAAGGGACCCTGCACACTGGTCCACGACAATAGTTCTACATATGATTTATAAAGACCACTGAGAATTTGATTTAGAATGAGCCAGAAATAAGTTTCTTTTACTCTCTACTTGACTACATTTTTCTACCGTGGGTAAAGAATTTGATTTAGAACGAGCCACAAATAAGTTTCTTTTACTCTCTACTTGACTACATTTTTCTACCGTTGGTAATTTTTTGGGCGGACGAGGTGATATCGCTATCTGCAGGGTGCTGAAGGTACTGGATGCTATTTATGAGCTGAATCACCTGAACGTCAATTAGCGGTTGCACTTTTTTTGCACATTTGAGTTTGACTGAGACTGACTTTATTTGATCTTATTTTATTCGGCCATTTTGAAACATTGAGGGGTTAAATTTCATTTCTACATGAAGAAATAAAACCCTCATAAAGAGCTTCTTGTTTTTGACATTTCCTGGTATTTCTTGAGCCTAAATTCAGTACGGTTAAAATTCTTTTTCTCTAAAGTTATACTTAATACTCAAGTTCTTTTAAAATTGGATACTTTACGACTTTCACTCAAGTCTTCTTGAAATTGGTGACTTATAATGGAGTAATTTTTCACTGTAAGGTACTTTACTCAAGTGTGGTACTCTTTACATCTCTGCGCAGTTCTGAGGCGTTGGTGAATGCGTGAGACCACCTGATATTAAAGAAGCTCAAACGTCTGCGATTCCTTGCACGTGCAGTAGCTTTAAGCGACGGCGGGACAGAAATGCCTTGTTACCTGTGAAAGACCAGCACAGAGGCCGTTTCACCATCATGGCGGACGTGTCGTCTCGTGTGCCTAGAGTGAATACAGCGTTCAGACGGTGGAACACTGTCCATGGTGGAGAACAAACCTCCAGTTCCCAAAATGCCTTGGGTTTTATTAAAGATAAATAAACACTATCTATTAATGCGATGGAGAAGCCTGAAAACTTGGATTTTAAGACAGCAAGCAGTGACCTTTGACCTTTGTGAGCCTCCCTTTTGAACTCATTGAATTCTGTGCAGAAGGAACGTGCGATTAAGGCGTCCTAACTTTCGTCTCGCAAAGAACGAACGGAACCAGTTTTGTGTAGGATCGAGCTGGAAATGAAGACTGTGGAGGTGGAAGAAGGAGCAGAAAGGCCTCCATCACTACACCGCCCTCTACGGACCTTTGTTATCACCTCTTTTAACCATTTACGGGTGTCAACCTTTTCACGATTAAGAACACAAACACAACTTCATGAATCCACTTGGAGACAAATCCGCGTGGAGACAGACGCAACATCAGCCGGTTCGTGAATGCGGCTTTCACTGGAGCTTCTGCATCTCAACACATGCAAAATGGAGAAGTGTGAGAAAAAACACCAGATCCACTCGACACATCAACGTGCAGCTCACACACACACACAACATGTTCACAGGAATATAACGGTAAGGAACGATAAAAGACATGCTTCTCTATGCAAAATGCCTGCTTAGATCAACAAACTAAAATTAGCAGTTAGCATTTGCTTTTAAGAAGGTCGGTTTGGTCAAAAAAATGCTTGGATGTAAAAGCGTTGAACATTTTTGGATTGTAGCCCACAACTATCTGTAAAGGTTCTCTGCAGTCCCATTAAAGCTGTAGAAGCAGTATATGTAGGTAATATTTCCTGTTAGCACTGAATATTCACTATACAGTAGAAATCATTCATGAATAATTAAATACAGCTTGAGTAACGAGACAACTGATTCATGCTATTCTGTACGTACGCACAAACCCACTTATTTACAAATAATTACATAATTATAAATTGTGACTCAACAATTTGTGACGTACATTTTTAGAAATTGAATTATTAAAGTTGGGCTTTAAATGAATACATTAAAATAAAACACATATTTAATACTTTTAACAATTAAAATGTAATTATGTAAAAATTAAGACAACACAGTACTTTTACATGTGCAAAATAAATCATAATAATACATTTCATCTAATTAAAGTTGGAACGTTTATGACACTTTGTACTGCATGTGCATTGTAATATCTAATTATTAAAGGCTAGGTTTTGGAGAATGTAATAATTAAGATATAACATTTAAATCATTCGATATTTTTTAAACTGTACGCACAAAAATTACATACAAATTTAAAGTCGGAAAAATCTGAACATTTTTTATCCTTTTAATGTTCTGTGTCTTAAAGATTAAGGTTAATATAATTTGAAAAATCTTCTAAAAAAAAAAAAAAATATTGCTTCAGGTTTGTGAAACAAGACAGCACTGCAAAATTTAAATTTAAAGTCACTCAACTCTGAATTTTACAGTAATATTTTGTTCTGTTTAACCCACAACCATGAGCGTACAGAGCCACAAAACCAACCACGTGTGTCCCTCCGTCCCCACAAAGTCTGGTGTGTTTGCAGATGAACATTAGGCGACTGGGTGAGAGTGAGAACTGCAAGCAGGAAGTCATGGAGAGCGGTTAGAGTGGAAGTGGTTCTTGAAATAAAGAGATGTGGAAGGAATACGTGGCACGATCATGACAAAATAAAAAATGAACTTCCAAAATGATGCTTTCCATCCACATGCAAAACAAAGGTGAAGAAAGTGGAAATATACTTGAAGAGAAGCAGACGTACCATTAGTCGGATGCTTTGCAAACGACACAGAAAATCGCTTTACTGCCGGCATAGACAACAACTCTGAGGAAATAAAAAAGGTCACTCGAGTTACTAGAGTTTACAGGACGCCGTGACAGAGCTGCGAGAGACGGGGAGGAAGTCAAGGGCCTGCAACAGGAAACCCACTCACTGGGGCAGGAAGCAGAGAGAGCAGCGGGATGGAGACTTTTAAGTAAAAATAACTTTAATGTACAGAGTTGCACACAGTTTAGTGCTTGAGTAGAGCCGATGTTGGTGGTGAAATATTACTCAAGTCTATTTGGTGAAGAATTTTACTCTAGCACCCGATTTGAAAAGGACGTGTCTATCGTCAGCTATCGTTACATTTACTAGGTTATGTGTGCGTAGAGTAAAACGTTTCAAACCAACGAAGAGTTTGTGTTTGTGATGGAGATTCACCGGGTCAAGGTCGTTCATTCACCAAACACTTTGGTTAAACCTTCAAAACTTGCACGTAAATATGTTAATAAATCACACAATTGATTATATTTCACAATCCGAAATCAATTTTTTCCCCAGAAAATTGCTTTCAATTTCACAGGCAAAGTCACAGGCTTAACGAGCAGTAGGCCACAAAATTCCATCAATTACATTTTCTTCTTCTTTGATTACTGTATTCGGATCTGATTAAAATATAGCAAAAATATATTAAAATAGTATAAAATGACTCCGTTTAGTATAATATTACTCATCTTTGTATATTTCTATGCATCTGTATTTTTCTATACCTCCATATTAAGGTAAATTAGAAATTATAGTTATTCCGAAAACATACTTCAAACATACATCATTGGCGCTACTGGTTATATGCTAACAGCATTTCATGATTTCTGTACTTATAAATAAAGACAATAAAGCTGATCTGAATCTATTCAAACCTGTCTTTCCAAAAGTAGTTTATCCTACATCTTCTGAAATTTGGATAAATTAGTGACATTCATGGCTTTGGTATGTTTGTATTATAAAGAGCCTTCACCTCATGGAAACACAGTTAAGGACAGAAGAAAGAACATTGGGATTGTTCATAAGCTTGTTAGATTCCTACACAAGACAGAACCACATTCAACAGTAAAGACAAACAGGCTGGGGAAGGGGTTCAGTGATCATTCCGGAAGACGTCAGGGGTTTGTAGATAATCTAGGTTAAACAACAAAGGTCGTACACAACAGAAAAAAATGGGATGGTAATTGTTCAATCTTCAGCAAAATGGCAGAAAATGAAACGAAAGACAGGAATGTTGAGCCCAAGCGTTGTACTGACACCTAGTGGACACAAGGCTTCAAAGCTCTAACACGAAAAGAACATTCTGGAAAAAGCGGTGAAAAAAAAGAAACGCCTTCCACCCTTTTTACTGACAAAAGAAACATAAAAAAAAGAGATTCACCGGTGTAAACTGTATTAAATGTTACATTTACCATTCCCTTGAAAAAAAACACACATAAGGTACGTACACACACACACACACACACACACACACACACACACACTTAAATGCTGTACACTACCTAATTCATTTTCTGTGTTTTAGCCTTTTGTATTTTGTTGTATATGTGGTTATATTGCATTATGTGTTTTTGCCTCTTGCATTTCTTTATTATATTAATTAATACAGTATATATACATTTACCTTTTGTATTATATTTAGATATTGTCCAGAGTATATTATTAAAATCTTCATTTTGATTGTTCTATCCTTTCTTCGTTTGATTTAAAAAAAAAAAACCAGAGTAGTATTCCATTACAATTTCATTGTTCCTAATTTCAACCCACCAATACAATAACAATTTAATTTATATTCTATTTTATTCTAACTCTTTATAGTGGGGTGCTACCATTGACTTGCATAGAAAACAATTTGTTCACCCCCCCCCCCATCACTCAGCAAAAACTCAATAGAAACCCAAATTTTAGTCCAAAAATCCCATCATGACCCATCAAAAGGCCTTTAAAGTTGTCGGACCCTGAACAAAGGTCCCCTAAGACATCATATGGATGGTAGTATAGGTGACAAGACACAGACAGAGATGAACGACGCAACAGACTCTCTGAGCGTTTGCACACGTCACGTCAAAGACAAAGAAGAGATGGTGGAAACATGAAACGGGATCAGAGGACCACGATGCTCATTTATAAAGAAAGTGTTTCCCCCTATAGTTCCCGTGGCGTTCAATCGTTCTTAAGCCGCGTGAAAGGAACAGAGCTGAGCACATACCGTCTTTATAGGTCAAAGTGCCTGAAGAAAATTTTTTGCGGTGTGTGCGTGCGTAGTCTTGCAGGTTGGGGGCGCTAGAGGAGCCCCCCAGAACGGTGGTGCTGAAGAGACCCGCGCACTGTGAGCCTGCAGAGGGTTAGATGATGGAGGGTTAGTCTGCACTCCAACCACATGCACTTATTCAACCCAACCGTTAGCAACATATAGATAATAAAATCATATCCATATCACAACTCTGCTTTACATAGGTAAACAACCTATGTAATACATACAAAAAACAACAGCTATAGGATGTCAGCATTCACATTTTCCTTTTGCAACTAGATATTAAAATACATTTATTTAGATTAGTTTCAAATATTAATTATTATAAATTATATTTTTTATATTATAATTAATATAATTATTAAAGATTTATAGACAGCTCTGACTTTAACTTCTATTTTTATCCATCAATTTTTCAATGTGCTTTTCCATTTCTAGGTGACGGGGAGCTGGAGCCAATCCCAGTAACTCTGTGAAGGCGGGGCACACTCTGATTGGTCAACTTTCCAAACTCCAATTCTCCTACTCGTTTAAATGTGTGAGGAAACAGGAGACCCGGAGGAAACCCATGCAAGATGGTGTAGAACAGAATATTCAGGCAGAAAGACTGGGGCTTTATTAATACGGTGACATTAACTTTGCTTCGCATCATGCAATACATTATTAGTTCAAGTGCTGCGATTGATTTAATGAGACTCACAGACAGAAGTTTCGGCTAAAAAGTGCAAAAACCAGATCTTAAAAACGGAGTAAACTTAATAACTTCACATACAACCGAATCCTTCTCGCTGTCTTCACGCTGAATATTAAACCGATCTAGTTTTGTTTTTTTAAATATGCTTTTCAGAAATATTAATAAAATGTGTATTTTAAGACAAACAACACCAACCTAATCCACTCTGCTTCATCTCTGGAGACTGACGTGACCAGGACTGAAAGAGACGGTAACTTCCACATTTGGACGATGCGCTTTCTGAAAGAACCTACACACACACACACACACACACACACACACCCGTTAATTTCACTTACTTTACTTAAGGTCTAAATGTAGATGCATAACCATAAATCCTAGTACCTCCATGGAGCCAGTCTTGCGATTGCGGATGAGAGGTGATTTCCGTTGCGTGATGATGGCCTCGGAAAGCGGCAAGGCCCGGTCAGGTTCATCTCGAGCGAGGTTTTCCAAACTCCCAGGGTCTGTTAGCTTGTGGTCATTCTGCCACATTCACACAAATAAAGCATCTGAATAGACTTCTAGTTGAACCTGGACGTTATTAATAGATGAATAACAGTTCAAAAGAACAGGAAAGCAAACAGGACAGCGTGTGTACTTCAGCAGAAGCGGGCCGGAAGCCGAAGCCCATGGGAGCGCTCTCTTCTTCTGACACTTTGACCCCGGGACTGAAATGGAGCTCCACGTGAAAACGCTCTTCTGACAGCGGGTCCTGGATAAAAGAACATCGGCATGATTCACAGAAAACCCGCTTAGATCCTGGAGTCAGTGTTTATTCTCTGGCTAAACAGGATGTACTTTAGTGTTGTCTTCGTAGAGCATGATGACGATCTGGGTCATGTAGTTGAGTTCGGACACGGCGCTCAGGTAATCCATGGCTCTTTTCCACTGCTCGTCTTTTTCCTCCTGAAATATAAAAATCACAAATGAAATTAAATAATTGCATCAACTCAAGTTCCATGAGCACCAACCATTTTTTTTTTAACCGATCGTATCTTTTTCTGACATTAAATAACATTTTTATTTTTAGTTTATTAAAGTTGCATCATTAATAAACTAAAAATTGTAAACCCCCACAATGAGAAAAACATGCGTTTCAGGTTAATCTGGCCGTGTGAATTTGTGAGCGTGTGTGGTGTGTATGCCCGAGTGAAGTGGACGCTGGCGCAGATTGGCAGCCGCTATTTCACCGGGCAATAGGTATGTGTGTGAATGCTGTTGTGTTTCTGTGAGGTGACCTTGAGTGTCTTGAAAGGCGCCAATAAATAAAAAATTGAAGGAATTATTATTAATTATTATTATTATAGTTTTCTGATTATACGTTGCATCATTAATAAACATTTAAATAATTTTTACCTACCATAATTTTCTGACAATAAGACACATCATTAATAAACTTCTAGCCATTTTTAACTTACTATATTATTCGGACTATAAGTTGCATCATCAATAAACATCTAAACATTTTAACCTAACGTATTTTTCTGATTACAGGTTGCATCTTTATTAAGCATCTAAATATTTTGACCTACCATCATTTTCAGACAATGAGACACATCATTAATAAACATCTAACCATTTTTAACCTACTGTATTTTTCAGATTATAAATTGCATCATTAATAAACATCTAAACATTTTTACCTACTGTATTTTTCAGACTATAAGGCACATCATTAATAAACATGTAACCATTTTACCGTACATTAGACCGTATTTTTGGATAATAATGCGCACAGTCAACTTTAACTGCACCGTATACATTGAGAAATATGCGTTTATAGTTTCCGAAAATCCAGTTCACAATATCATAAAATAAAAACCGGGAAATTAAACCGATTCTTATTCACATGTTTAACACGTCATAAATGTTCTGTTCACAGCCGCTACAATACTTACGTCTAACAAGCCGCCATGTCGAAAGACGCTGAGCAGCGAGTGGACGTGACTCTCGCTTGTGAAATACAACCGTGTTCGCACGTGTCGGCCTGGTGAAAGGACGCCGCGTGAATATCTGAAACAGATCATTGAAATATCTCAAATCATTCTGGACAGCCAATTTCTCATATATGGTAAAAATGTTAAAACAAAGCTTGAAATTTACTTGAAAAATATTGCGCTATTGGTTTTAGTTACACACTTTGAATGTGTTAAGCACAAATGGTGAGACAAACACACTTTCAGAAGAACAATTGTGTCCTAGTAATTAAAAAATTGGAATTGCAACCCAAAGGTTACAGGTTCAAATCCCTGACCTGTAGATACCATTGATGTGGACTTGAGCTAGTTACTGAAGCTGATCTGATCCCTGGACACCACAGCTTAAGGCTGCCCACTGCTCCAGTATACAGTGTGTGTGTGTGTATGTGTCAAAAAAGAGGTTTAACTCAATACAGCACTATGAGATAACACTAATTATAATACAACATGTATTAAAATACTCCCTATGGATGAAGTAACTATAATTGTTCGTTCATTTTGTAACATCCACTTAAAAGCACATTTAATAAAATATATTTATATACATAATACACATTTATATTACTTATTTAATGTTGTGATTTTTGCAGCATGTTCATGTTTTTAACTATATGTTTGACAGGATACATTTTTACAGTGAACTAAATATGTTAGGTCGTTTATTTTACATAAAAATACACTGCATTTCAAAAACATTTAAAATGCAGTGTATTTTTGTTTTACTGGTACTACTCTACCAGTATAGTACTACTCTATTGTGTACAAAAAAGGGTTTCGTTTGAGTGTGTTTTATAAATGTTTACATTGCTCAGCCCAACCTAAAGTGGGCTGCTATTTGACCCCGTACAAGCGAGGTTGACCTCTGACCCCTTTGATCAATAACAACAATATACAGCCTCTAACCTACATGTAGTGCAGTTTTTTTGGGCATGACCATGGCGAGAACTCTACACAGGAAGGGCCTCAAACTTGGTTCCTTCCTGCTTTGCCTAAGCCACATCACGGCCAAATAAACAGAGAAAGATGGTAAGGATCTCACAGAGGATGCAGCTTGTTCACAAACTCGTCCCCATGTGTCCTTTGTAAATCCAGCAGGATTTTCTTCACTAACGGCAGACAGTAGCCATACGCAATGTCCAGCTTTTCCACTTTATTGATGCCATACTCCTAAAGAAAGTCATTTGAGAATTAATTGTGGAGAGTTACATTAATGATGCCAACGCCATACCTGAGGTATAACAATGTCGGCCAGCGCTCGAGAGAGCTTGAAGAGTTCCCCCGTGTCCTCCAAACCCAGCGAGCTGTTGTGCTGAACATCATATTTAATACAGTCGTAAATGTCCGGAATCTTGCTGATGTCATAGCGGCCACTCTTCATGCGGAAGTCCCTCTCCAGCTTGGACCAGCGCTGGAGCATCATTTCCAGCGTCTCGCTGTGGTACAGCTGCAAATCTAGGAGAGCAACAGAGTTCCTCAGACGCTTCCTTCAAAGGCCTGTCAGCGTGGGATGGAAAGTGAGCCATCACCTGCTGATTTGGGGTTTTCAAGTCTTTTGCGGATCTGCAAGGTCAAGCTCTGGACAAGAGTGTAGACTTTATCACACGTATTGACCGGGTTGTCCACCACCTTCATGGAGTTCAGCACGGAGCTTGTGCATGTTGGGGCCAGCTGGAGAAGCAAAGAGGAAGTGGACACAGATGCCAAAGACTCAAAACAGCAAGAAATCTTTTACCCTGTCAAAGTCGTCTTC
This sequence comes from Paedocypris sp. Pulau Singkep, assembly GCA_017309775.1. Taxonomy (NCBI): domain Eukaryota; kingdom Metazoa; phylum Chordata; class Actinopteri; order Cypriniformes; genus Paedocypris; species Paedocypris sp. Pulau Singkep. Next base: position 2,439,401 of record MU204179.1, read on the forward strand.
GGTGAACACTTCATCCTTCTGCATAATCTCATGAAGTCGGCCCTTAACTCTGTGCTGACAGCCACTGAGAGACTCGATGTCATTGTCCAGCAAGCCGTTCATGTTCGCGCTTTTCACCATTTGGACCAAGATGGGCGTCAGTTCACCCTCGAGTGCCAAAAGACCCTGATGAGAGCAACCAACAGCCGCTCAAGCATCGGATCAGTGTGTTTACCGTCACATGCTAGGAGTCGAATGATGGAGAACCTTAGCGAAGGCAGCAGCGGTCATCTGGACTCGGCCTTCATCAGAGGCGTAGATCTTGAGGTCATGACGGTAGGTGCTGTGAAGCCTGAGCAGGCCGCATCCTGGAAAGCCAGCGTAATCCCCTACGGTTCGACAGAAACACACATGACTGTTGCTGATATTTTTGGCATCTCATGGTGCTTCTTGAGCACGTTCATGCACAGGTGTAAAGAGTACCTTTAAAAGAGAAAACCATACTTGAGTAACTGTACATTACTCCACTACAAGTTACATGTCACCAATTCCAAGAAAACTTGAGGAAAAGTCAAAAAGTATCCACTTTCAAAAGGACTAAAGTATTTTGCTAGTACTGAATTTAGGATAAAAAAACACCAACAAATGTGGAAAAACATGAAACACTTCATTTTTGAGGTTTTATTTTCTTAATGTAGGAATTTAATTTAGACCGATCCATTAGTGATTCTAATGGTTCACGTCCATACTAATGTAGTGGAGTAAAGAGTACAGATACTCAATCAAAAATTTAATCAAGTACAGGGTAAAAGATGCTTATATTTTAGTACTGTAACCTAAAAATACTTTAGTACTTAACACCACCGCGTTTATACATGAAAAATTTATTTTACAAATATTTTTGACAAAAGCACTGACATTTAAGAAAATATAACACTAAAGTGAGATTTTTTTTTTATAGTTTGAGGTAAACACTTTTTTGCCACTAAATAAACATTTGTGACTTTTTATCTCCCTATCCCTGGAACGTTGATGTTGTTCTGATGGAGATGCCGGAGAACTGTGGCTTAATCAGTTCCACATACAGGATGGATGAGAGAGACAAACAAACAAACCTTGACCTCCAGGATACATGCAGCGGAACGCTCGGCCAAGTTCCTCAGCCTGAACTCTGCCGGCAGGAGTCAGCTCGCCTCCCCACTTCAGCACCAGCAGGATCGTTGGACCCTCCTTGCGGGAGTCTGCAACACACACACACACACACACACACAATCAGAATAAATAACTATTACTTTAACAATCAATAAAAATGTAGTTCTACAAACTTCTAGGACAATTAAGTTCCTTCTCCCTTCCTAACAGTCTAATCGCTCCGTGTGGCCTTCATACCTTCCTCTTCACTGGATGTTTTGGGCTGTCCGTGAGGAAGATAAGTTAGCTGCACTTTTCTGTTGATTCCGGAGAAATGGCCATACCTGAAAATAACAAGAGCAAAATCAGTGTTCTGTGCATCAACAAACAGGGACACGTTGGGAAAGAGTCTCTGAAATCCATCGAGTGCCTCATCAGGAGCGTTCCTAAACAACCAGTGATGTGAAGAAAGGGTTTGAAAAACAGTTGTAAAATTGTGATTTAATGAAAATTGCTGTAAAAATAATAATCAAAAAAAGAAAAATATTATATAATATATTATATAATATTATTGTTTATTATTATTTTTGTCATCACTAAAATCTTAAAAATGCATTCCACAATGGTGGAAGCGTCACTTAAAACAGGGATCAATTTTCCTATCCTATCCTATCCTATCCTATATCCTATATCCTATATCCTATATCCTATATCCTATATCCTATATCCTATATCATATCATATCATATATCATATCATATATCATATCATATATCATATCATATCATATATCATATCATATATCATATCATATATCATATCATATATCATATCATATCATATCCATTATATGTTTTACAGTAATCCCTCGCTACTTCGCGGTTCGACTATCGCAGATTCACTGTTTCGCGGATTTTTTTTCTTTATTGCGTATATTCGCGGATTAATTTTTCTCGACCTATGTCGGAATTTTTCTCGACCTATGTCGGAATCGCTATGTCGGACGTCCCCCCGAAACCACCACCGGACCGCCAACTGTGTCTAGGCGCCTTTTTTTGAAAAAAGTGTTTTAAAAGTCTGAATAAGTGTTCAATAAATATGTAAATGTTGTTCCTCCACTTTGCGGATTTTCACCTATCGCGATCGGGCTTGGAACGTATCTACCACCATAAACGAGGGATTACTGTATATACATTATATCATATTATATTACTTTACATAACTTAATATAAAAATAGATAATATACCATATTATTACATTTGGTTCTTATTTATTTTTAGAGACTATAAATGTAACTGATCCTTCATGTCCAATTATACTAAATAAACCCAAAAGAGGCCAGTAAAGGAGAGTGTACCAGTTCGAATGGCCCAGTTAATCACATACATTTCTAAAACGGTCTTCAGTTGCTCAAGCTTGGACTTCTTCTCTTCAATTTCACAGTCAGTTTGCTGTCCCATGTCTGCTAAGAGCGTCCTGGTGATGTCCAGAACTTCCTGTGGAAAGAGTGCAAAACAATAAGTACAAAAGCGATCATTATTAAATAATCCTCTGTGTTTGTTACCTGAAGTTGTTTTGGTTTCTTCAGCTTCAGTTTTCCCGCTTTATAGCCGCCGTATTTCTCAAAAAGCTCAAAAAACCTGAGAAAGGATCAAGCCAATCATGCATGTCCGTCTAGGGTTCGAGAAATGTATTATTACTTATATTGCTAGCTATTTCCTGTAGATTTTCCAGATGGGAGGTACATTTGTAAACAACATTTTCAAGATCTAAATCTAAACTTTAGGGTATGGTGAAGTTCTTTGATTAAAACCAAATTGTAGAGCATAACCATTTACTATTTGGTCTCTATATTGTGTATTTGGTGTGTGTGGGTATTGAACAAAATAAAATAATACTATGGTTTTACCATGAATTCAATTGCCAACAATTAAATTGATACATTTTTGGCCAGTATATAAAAATGTTTTGTATTAAAATATAGCTAGTTCTGTTCAATATGAATTCACATATGTTTTACCATTTGCTTTCTAAATTCTTTATACGCACCAATTAAAGGCTCGAACACCAACAGTGCGTGCAGCTATATTTTCTAACCATTACTTCCTAATGATTATTTATTTAACCGGTTAAGAGTGCTCACATCGGATTCCGCACTTCCATTTTCATCTTCTGCTTTGGTGTACGATCTCCATGACGGATCACGGCGATCACACATCTCAGCTCCATCCTTAAAGAGGCAAACACAAAACGCACTTTGACTCAAAAAACACTCTTCATTCATTTTGATTTTGCTATACGCTTTAGTTACTAGAATTAAAAACGTTTTGTTAAACACCAGGACGTGAATTGTGATATACATGGTGCCTGATGTAGTGGGAACAATGGGAATGTCCTCTGCTTCCGTAGGTATGGACCATGGGATGTGGAATTGAGGAGCCAGCTCTCTCATCACAATATTTCTACAAAAAAAAAAACAAATGTGTTAATCATCAAAACTTTTTTTGTTTTATGCATAAGCAAATACTAAAAAAAATCTCCACCCGAGAATCTTGGCACAGTCATCGTAGTATTTCATGGAGTTCTTCACAAAGCTGAAGCCATTAACGTCGCACACATACGAATGGCCATTGGCTCGAAGCAAGTCGAATCCACACACCGTTTGCTGGAATTCAAACAGGTTTAAAGACAATCAAATAAATGGTTTTTGAACTGCACAAAAGGAAACAGACAAGCAGCTCTTCTGACCTTGAAAGCTAGAGAGACTTTACGGGCAACGAGCTTCTCCATGGCTGTGAGCATGACAGGGTAGCGGATCTCTTTGCCTTCACTGTCTCGCTCCACTTTCCCATCGAGCGCAGGAGACTTCCGAGCCTCAGCGTGAGCGTAATCCGGACCCACGGTGTACACCTGCAACCGACATCTCAATTTGATCTGAGACTTAGTAATAAACAATAATATAAAAATATAAACACAGAAGCATGAACAAGCATTAATCATTTTAAACAACAAAATACTGTGGATGGAATTCGACTTTGAAGTCACATATTATTCGTTTGAGGAAGTTTGTGACCTTGAAATGCAGTTTTCGGTCAGAAGAGGGTAAACGGTTTATTACCTTCACATCAGTGCCGTCAGTTGGCATGAACTCTTCATAAATGTACGAGCCGGTTTTCCTCACACTGGTCTCTGGAGAGTAAACGCTACTTCTGCTCCCAATCTGAAACAGGAAATAAAAAAATCTAAACACTTCAGGAAATCAAAACAGACATTTTGGCTGGTCATGTGGTAATATTATTGTTTTTTATTACCATAAACAAAATGTGTTTAATAAATAACTTGTCATTTATTTATGTTATAGTACATGGATTCATTGAATGTTTAGCTCATTTAAAATAGAGTATAAATATATTATTTATGTATATTTAATAATAATACATTCAATTTTATTTTGTGGCGCCTTTCGAAAAATTTGAGTATTTAATTTTTTGAGAATTTAGTCTGTAAATTCAGAATTAGTCTGTAAATTCATACACAATTTTTGGACAATTTTCAACTCTTTTGGAATAATATACAATTAACAGAATAATATAGTTACACAGATTTGTTGGTGCTCAACAGTACAGTTTTTTTCCAATTGAATAAACAAGCAAAACAGAAAATGCAAGCAAAGTTAAAAACAATAATCAGTTTAAGCCTGAAACAGCATGAATTTCAGACGCTCACTGTTAAACACAGACTTTGGTGTTGGGCATAATTATGCCTGAAATTTGCCCACGCTGACAGAAGAAGTGAGAACAGCAAGTCAGCGCTTTTCTCCCGTGTCTGTTGCGCCCGCATGACGTATGCGGAAAAAAGTAAGGAATTACAGCAAAGGACCTTTCGGAAAAGGCGCTGACTGCCTCCGCCAGCTGAGGTCGGGTAGTAGATGTAGACGTTGTGGTCCTCCGCTGAAACCGGCTTTTCCACAAACGGCTTTAAAAAGATTTCGCCGTTAACTTCTACTTGATCTTCAATCTCAACCAAGTTACACTCTGTTAGAACACAAAAAAGGAAATGTAATGCAGATTTGACAACGGGATAAATATAGCACGTTGATTGTCATTTGTTTAGACGAGAACATCCATTCATCTCCTCTGGGAACTGTTGCTGTTGCCAAGCGTGAAATGGCACGACACATGCCAGACGCTCACATCTCAGACCTCGGAGAGACATTAGGCCTAACTTTAGCCTACAAAACACTTCGATTTGTTCTACATAAGGTGCTATATTTACACCAGAACTCAAATAATTCAAAACAGAGATAAAGCAGGACACTTCATGTTCCTGACGATGAAACCATCACAATTCAACTGACCGTCGGGTTTGTCGGGGTCACGATTTAGCACAGCGTAACGTGGCAGATCGATACCCTCTTCCTGCAGGATTCGATACACTTCCCTCCTGAAAAATGAGCAAAGCAGTCAATGTTAAACCACCAAATCACAGAAATAATGTACAATAATTTTGCTTGTACAGTAAACAGCATGATCAGCACATCATACCTGTCTTGTATGTAATACTGCATGTCAAGGTCATTGATGACAAGCGGGTTACGGAGCTTTGCATAACTCACGGCTTTATCAAGAGGGAAACCTACAAAAAGATAGGGATTTAATCAAAAATTTTAACACCATTCCAATTAAAAAAGTGATATAATCAAGCACAACAACATGAACAAGTGGGTAAACATCTTGGGAAGATTCTGGTCATTCCTACTTCTTCGGTGCAAGTAAATTCCGTCTCTACTTGTTCTGTTCAAGTATATTCCACTTGTTTGGTTCAAGTAGATTCCGTTTCAACATGTTCCGTTTAAGTAGATTCCATTCCTAGTTCTACTAGTTCATTTAAAATCAATTCCCTTTCTACTTGGATAAAATAAACCAAAAAGTAGAAAAGGATTCTCCCTAAACTAGTTTAAGTAGATTCTATTTCAGCTAGTTTAGGAAGACATCTTTTCTACTTGTTCAGTATAAATCCCATCTACTTATCAACTGGCTTACTTTACTTTGACTGAATATATTTCATTTTTACTTCCTTGGTTTAGGTAGATTCAATTTCTTATAGTTTAGTTTAGGTAGAATCCTTTTCTACTTTTCTAAGGTTTAAGTAGATTCCGCTTCTACTAGTTAAGATAGAAAACACTTCTACAAGATTTAATTTAATCTACCAATTTACTAGTGGAAAGTAAATTAACCAAACAAGTCGAAGTAAATTAAATTTTTACTAGTTTAGTATTCTTTGACTTTGACTGAATACTTTTCATTTTAACTTGTTTGATTTAGGTACATTACATTTCTACTAGTTCGGTTTAAATAAATTCCATTTCTACTTATTCCAACAATTGAACAAAAATCTTGGTCTAAAAAGAGTGAATTAAATTCATACATTTGTTGAATTAAACAAAGACAGTGACTCTATGCCTCAAAACTGGTCCTCAAGACTTCATTGACTTCTTCTTTCGCCTTCGGTGATGAAACCTGATCCGTGACTTTAAAGGGCACACGACATACCTTTAGAGTGAAAGGAGATCAGGCAGTCACAGAGCGGCCACTTCTCCACTGGCTCGTTGAGTATGACGTCTTCTGGAAAGATGACCACAGTAATGTACTCGAATTTACAAAGGCGCTCTAAGATTTGAGTCATGGGCTTGGACTTCGACTTCTTCATCATACAGCAAATCCCCACCACAATCTGGTGCTCTGGAGGCTGTAGAGACAAAACGGAGATTTAAATGAGCATCTCCTTGAAATATAACCTGCAAAATGCATTATAGTGCTTATTGTTTTGTTATTAATATGCAGTGGTACCTGATTAAACATACTTAGTACAAGTACAAAGTAGCCATACGTACTTACAGAGTATCAAAACTACAGTATATGCAACATTTACTCTCTACTACATGTCAATGCACACTTACCGTTACTCATTACATTGTGATTGTGAACGACAAGTCTGCATCTTTATTTACTGCAGTTAATTTCTTGGGCGGATGAGGCAATATTGCCCTCTGCTGCAGCATTGCCCTGATGCTGAATGTACTGGATGATATTTATGAGCTAAATTACGTGAACGTCAATTAGCGGTTGTACTTTTTTGCCCATTTGATTTTGACTGAGACTGACTTTTTGTTCTTCTATTTTGTTCTGAAGAAAATTTTGAAAATTT
>MU204179.1:2446818-2503492 GCA_017309775.1 Paedocypris sp. Pulau Singkep
ACTGCAGTTAATTTCTTGGGCGGATGAGGCAATATTGCCCTCTGCTGCAGCATTGCCCTGATGCTGAATGTACTGGATGATATTTATGAGCTAAATTACGTGAACGTCAATTAGCGGTTGTACTTTTTTGCCCATTTGATTTTGACTGAGACTGACTTTTTGTTCTTCTATTTTGTTCTGAAGAAAATTTTGAAAATTTAAAATTTCTTAAAATATTGAATTTCATTTATATATTAAGAAAAAAAAAACCTTATAAAGAGTTTCTTGTTTCTCACATTTATTGGTGTGTTTTTAAGCATACATTTAGTTCAAATACTCAAATTCTTTTAAAATGTATGACCTTAACTCAAATCTTCTTGGAATTGGTGACTTCTAATGGAGTAATTTTTACAGTAAGGTATCCATACATACTCAAGTATGGCTCAATTTATCAATTCACTCTTGATCTGTTCTGCTAGGGCTTTTTAATCCACAGATGTGTCAAAGAGCTTCCCTTAAAAAAAATTCAGACCTATCTGCATAACAAGACCTAACAATAATTCTAAGATGCTTAAACACAAAAGCCAGCTCCAAAAACTGGCCTAGTTAAGCAAAAACGTGCTGCCAAATCCTACACCGGTGAACAAACATGTCTGTCCATACCAAATCATCCTCCAGGTCCTCTTCATACAACTCCATGTCAGTCCTCATGCTGGCGCAGTCGTCCAGGCCCTCGCTCTCATCCTCCGCGCAGCCCACGAAGAATCTGGGAGCGCCACGCTGGCTCTCGCCGGGGCTGCTGGGATCTGACATTACAGTCCACAGCGGCAACGACCCACTGCTTCCTGCCGCGCCATCTCAAGCTGACATGCAGAGCTGGACCAGGCCGGACCAGCTCCGTACCACCCTGCAAGAGTAGAAGGACCACTAAGGACCAGTGCAATTAAACACAATCCAGAAGGGCGTTCTACTCCAGTGTTGAGAAAAAATGGAAGGGTGGCCCAAATGCGTCCTTCAGAAATCTAACTGATGTTCTTGTTCCAGTTTATTTCCGAAGCATCTCCTGGGGGTTCAAACGAGATCTCCATTGATGGACGTCGAAAAGGATTCTTTTCTGTAAAAACAAATTGACAATTATTAAAATACTGAACATTTTTACTCTGACTGAAAACAGGAAAACAAAAAGATGATGACTTTATTTCCTGTGCCTAATATGAATAGTTTTTAAGGTTATATTGAAGACTGTATACTTGGAAAATCATATATTTACATCATAAAATTATTAAATTTTGTGAATAAAATCATTTGCGAATCAAATCGATCACTTAAAGACAAGGCGCTTTGTGTCATTTAATGAACATTCCGGCTCTCGGTTTACAGCTCCAGCCATCATGTCAGCAAATTCTCAGACCATTTGTATAAATCTAAAATAGCACACTTGCAACATAAAGCCACACAAAGCGGAACATTTCATTCGCCGGTTAGTTATTACACAAAATTACATTAGAAGCCATTAAACATTAACAACCAGAGCTTGCTGCTCAGCATATGGCCAAACACAAAATCTACAGCGTTTGCATATCAGAACAAGCACACATTCTGCCATTGACGTGTTATTTTGGGTAAAGCTGGTTCCACGCTTAACACGATTATCACTCAGCTGCACAGAGCAGAAGTTTAGGAGCATTAGAAGCTCAGAATCCCCTGTTTCCACCTGTTCGATAGCTCGAGGAAAGCGGAGGCACAACAGCCACGAAACGTCTTGAAAGCGTGTCGATAAAGTCTGGAAGATGAACCGACGGCGATCGTGTGCAAGACAACTGAGGAAATTACAACAGCTCTACTATGAGACCACCACTTAGCCAAGCGCAAGCAGAACGAACGTTTGTCGTTTAACATTAACAATCAAAATAGATTCTGACTAAAGAATGTCTTCGTCGCAATCGTGAAATGCAAACGTTATCCGCTTGTTGTGTACAAACAAGTCGAAAGTTAGCAGCGCGGCTATTCGTTAGCTCTGTGTAAACGTCAATACAATCAACAACAACATGACAAGCTTCGTGCTTTCTTAGAAAAGCATATATTGATAATCATACAGCGATAGACAGATCAGGCACATTTCTGCAGCGGCGACTCACTAAGCAAAGCGCGAGGCTGTTGTCGGTTTAACAGCTGTCCTCGGGTTTGACAGGTTGCGCCTGAAACCGAACTTTACTCCGTAGGCAATAAAGATAAACAAATAGCTCGGCCAATGATGGAGCAGGACATCGGCCGCGCATGCGTGAAGCGACGACGGGGTGGGTTCCCGTCGTGTGAGTTTATCTCGATTTCTGTAAAGTGGCTTTTTTCTCTTAAACTAGTACAATATCATCAAATTAGCAACGGCAGTGAACTAAAACGGTATTTTTAACATAATATTACTGACAACAAAACATTTAAATAAATGATTCGATTATGAGATACGCGTCACATGTTTACAAGAGTAATTTGTGTGACACTGTACCTTTAATTCTCGCAATATCGAGACCCGGTAATTTGCTTTCTAGAAATAAGTTATGGTAAAATTTCGTAAAATGTATTGTTATCCCAAAATACCCAATAATTTAATTTATTGAAACAAAATGACGTGAAATATGACCAGTTTCTAATTATGTATCGTTTTCTTTTGTGGGGAAAAAAGAAAATTTTGTGCAGATAATTTCCAGAATTCGGAAAACAAATATAGTAAGATGTCACCATCTTTCCTTCGGTTCCACTATTGCGAGAGATGTGGTTTGAATGATAATGAATTGTCGACTTTCTGTACATCATTACGTAAAGAGATAATTGGGCAATAATTGGGGGTTCAAATTTTTTAAATGTAAGTGAAGAAAACAATCCATATACACTTTTTTTTAATTATCGCCAACATTATTGTCTTATAACAGACACATTATTTCAAAAGCAATAACCTCTTTGTTATGACATGATTACGTTCTAATCAGAATATTATACATTCAGGCACCTAAGGCATCTGCTGTAGTCTGTTGTTGCTCTGTCCTCCAGCCATCGGAATCTCTTTATAACTATGAAACAAGCAAGTGTTCGGCGACTGCGGTTTCCCCATGACAGTTTGATGGAGATACCCGTTAAAAAAATCTGCTGCAGAGAGTCTTTTCTTGAATGTGACGCTTTTAAATCCAACCCAACCATCCTAAAAACAAACAAACAAATAAATTATGCAAGGGGTATGGAAAATATACACAATCCAAATTTCATAAATATTTATTTATTATAATTTTATTAAATAATTATAATATGCTACATTTTTATATGTTGGTATCTAAAAACAAAAAGTGAAAATTAAATGAAGCAATTTGCTTACGTTCCAATTTGTTTACAAACATCGTAGCCCTGACAACCCAGCATGATGTGTTAACGTATGGATACATACCTTGCAGCAAACAAGAAGTGTATTAAACTGTTTTTGATAAAGAATAGACCCAGGGATTTTGTTGAGATATGGAGCTCCTGTCGAGTAATGTGAAAAGAAAAACAAAAGTTCAACAAGAAACAGAGTCAATATGAGAAAATAAACAATTTTAAAACATGTAGTTACCTGTAAACAACACGTTGCATTTGCCAACAAATTCCTGCAGTTTGATGGGATTCCCCATCCACATGGTTTTCAAAGGAACCTGATAAGACAGTTGATTAACATTGTTTAATTGTGATTAAATAATATTTATTTACAGATGGGAAAATGTGAAACCTTACCCGAGAGGAAATGGCTCGATACAGTCGATCAATGTGGTCACAAGTATGTTCTTCCCAAATTATCCACGCCATTCTGGGATTGATTTTGGGGGCTGGTGTGACAAAGCAGATATTGAATAAAACTAATAGTATATAATGTGTTTTTAAGTGCAGTAAGTTTTTAAGTGTCGTTCACAGAATGAGTGTAATTCATTCTGTGGGCAGATTGTATCAGTTTGCTCATACGGTGAATTTATTTTCACCAATTAAAAAACTTCAAATGTTAATTTGCAACACTCCAAAGGAAACCCCATATTTTCACGTTTCAGGTTATTAAATAAGGAAAATACATTTCAAAATAACACTGATGGAGGAGGAGCTTATAGAGAGGAGGAGCTTGTAGTTAGACGGAGAAGCCTGTAGATAAATGAAAGAGGAGCTTGTAGACAGATAGAGGAGGGGCTTATAGACAGATGGAGGAGGGGCTTAAATTGTTCTTGACACAAACTCGTACCTATAAAACTTGTAAATCAATTCACACATAGGTCAAGCTACCACAGTGATTGAGTTTCAGCTGATGATGGAACACACATACCAAAGGTTGCTCCCTCTTTAGGCTGCTCAACTCTGTTTGCTATTCTTTCTGGGAGATGTTTGAGAGTGTCCATCAACTGTAAAAAATAAAAATAAAAAATACACAATGAATACTGCACACCACATTTTTGATTCTCACACAATCTTGGATGTAGAATTGTAATCATTCAAGTGTCCTTGTTTTGATGCTGTTCTTTGTAAAAAATGTTGCTCGAGTTCTCGTCCCTAATTTATTCTTTTTTTTTTTACTGTTTATTTCCCATTGACTGTAAATTCATCATTCATCTTTCATCGTCCATCCTCATTTCTGTGGTCTCTGTTCTTCCAATTTAATTCATCATAAAAACATAATCTCAACTTTAAATTGGTCTGGAGACCCTAAACGTTTTTCAATGAATCCAGTTTCTGTATAAGTATAAACTTTTTAAGTGTGGGCTCCATTTTTCACCATCTCCAATAATTTCAACAGAGCTTTTATCTAAGCTCTAATCTGTAGAAAAGATTTTCCTCTTTCAGGAAACATTCTTGGTGTTGTGATTAGACATATGGCTTAAGTCTAGCATGGGCAGCGTTTTCCATGCCATTTTAATGGAAATTGCGTCTAATTATAAGTGATACTGACTTTTAAAAAAAAATAAAAATTGTAATAATATTTAAAAAATGACCATTCTTGAGCCCAGCTCTCCCAGCGTGGCTCCTAACTCATCAGCAGTACAGTTCTCAGGAACCTCGTGAAGTTCCTGTTGAAGAATGGGCCCGACATCAAACCTGGAAGAATAAGCCAAAGATCTGATGCTGGAGGAACATCCAAGAAAACCATGAATTCAATTGATTCAAAAGTCACCTCTTGGGTCTTATCTGAATGACAGTCACTCCCGTAACACGGTCTCCATGCAGGATTGTGTGAAAAATGGGAGAAGGTCCTCGCCATCGTGGCAACAGGCTTGGGTGAACATTGACAATCCCACTGAAATTAGAATACATTTCTTCATAATAAGATCCTTTCTCGTCCTGCAGGACTGACTTACTAAGGCATTCTGCGGATGATGTCCTCCTTAATCAAACATCCGAACGACACAACCACACCAACATCAAAGCGTCCGTCTGGATCCACGTTCGGCCACTGATGGAGAGGAAGCCGGTGCTGCTCGGCGTATCTTCGCACAGGAGCGTCACTGGACAATGTCACCACCTCCAGCGTGTCAATTACTCCAGATTTACCGTCATCTCTTAAAAAAGGACAGCAACAGCCACAGTGAGAAGAAATGTCCATCTACACATTTTTCATAAGCATGACCTTTTTCTCTAACTCTCCCCCGACTGTTAATAGACTAATTTAAACATTGACTTCATTATTTTCCTCTGTAATACATTTCTTTTTTCTTGCTCCTTATTGTTAATGAATTAACCAAATATGTTGACCGCTCTCTCTTTGTTTCTCTAATGTTACTAAACAAAGTAACCCGAAAAATGGCTTCTTTTCAAATGTACTCAAAATAATAACCTCAATCTTTCTCTTACTTTGTTAATTAACTAACCTTAATAGTCTGTGTCTTTCTTTTCTGGTTTCTCTCTCTCTCAAACACAAATCATGTATTGATCTCTCTATCCATTGCTAAAATACTAATTGAACTACTGACTGCTTCCTTTCTTTCCGTTGTCAACACTTCTCTCTCATCATTGTCAATGAATTAACCAAAATATTGACATCTCTCTCCTTTTTTTCTCTCCAACACTACTAAATAAACCTCAAATAACGATTTGTTTTCCTTCCATCTTTCTTCTTTTCTTCCTCTCCATTTTAATAATTGTACCCAAAATACTAACCTCAATCTTTCTCCTGACTGCTAATAAATTAACTTAACGGTCCATGTCTCATTCTTTCTTGATTTATTTCTTTCTCCCTCCATTCTTAAACAAATTAGCAACAAATAATGATCTTAATCTCTCTTCATTGTTAAAAAATTAACCCAAAATAGCAACACCCTTTTTGGTATCTCTCTCTTTTTCTAAATGAAAGCGGATGGCAGGAAGCAGGCTGGTGGTCGGCAGAATCATACCGGGATTGGTGAAGCTGCTTGAGGGATTCCACGGCAAACTCATCGCTTCCGAAGAACAAAACTCTCCAGGGAGGTTTCGACGCGATCGGCGTGTGAGAAACGAACGACTTCATCCGTTTGAGCAGGAACAAGTGTCGTCTGTGAGCGAGAAGACGCGCGGTGCAGCTGCCACACATTCTCTGAGACAGTAAACGTCCTCGGTCGATTAGTTTTAGATGCCACATAATTCGAACAATTCACTTAAATGATAAACATTATGACAAGTGCAGAAACGCGACCTATTTATATATAACTAAGCATCGCTTGTCCTCCTAGCGCTCTGTCATCCTCGATCGAGATCATTTTAAGAGGATAGAAAATTAAAATATCAACTGTTTTTATGATCGAAACAGTTAAAGCAAGGTTACAGTAGAGTTCTGCTTAAACACCATGGAGCCTGAAGGCCGCCATGTTGAGGATGACGTAGCTTCCGCTAGAAGACGTCATTGGCCTGAAAGAAAAAAAGTTATAAAACCCGTTTGTGATTTCCAAATACTACGTATTATCTCGTCGAGCCACATGCAAGAAGAGCTATAATTTTTTTAATTTATCGACAAATATAGTTTCACTCATTCAAGACGAGTATGATCGAAATCGACTTGAGATTTAAAACAATAAGTAAACTCTGTTAATATATAAAAGAATTTAAAGAATTTATAGAAGAATTTAAAAGAAACGATTATTTTAAATAATACATAAAACATAACTTTAAGTGAAAGTGTCTAGGTTAGATGTCCTCACACTTGGGCCCAATTTGGCCTACCAAACTGGATTAGGCGAAAAAGGAACAATTTATTACTAAATTCTTACCCATGTGTAAAATTAAACTTGCAAAACTATTACTTCAATCTACCAACACAGTAGGGTGCCGTGCGAGATTTTTACGTAATGCCACCACTAAGGGGCGCACGTGACCACACATGACAGAACGAATATTGAGCATTCGTAAACCTACACACAACACACGAGTGAATAGTAAAAATAACATGTTAATAATATGTTTATTACTGAAGACAGAACTTCCACTTTGCTTCCAATGGTAGTAAATGTATGAAGTTTTAATCAGAGGCTTTTTGAGCACATAAAATATCACACTACATTCTAAAAAAAAGACTTGTGAATCTAGTACAGTATTAACATTCTATAATACACTAAACTGAGAACTTGTCGTGTTTTACTTTCTCCTATAACAGTATCTTGAACAGAAGCAATAAACATCTCAGTTGATCTGAAGCCCAAACAACAGTACAAAAATACTAAGCCACAACCATCCGTAAATACCAACATTCACAGTTTTCCTTGAAAGTCTGTTTCAAACCAAACAAAACAATCCTTTAACATCCCAAACATTCTGTTATTATACCCTCACAGAGACTTTTTAAAAAACTGTTTTGGGATTTGGTCTACATCTTTACAGTTGATTTTTAAATTAAAAAAATTACAAAAGAATCAAGAATTTGTTTCTTGGCGAGTATTTGATGCACCAGACTACACATTCCATCCCATCAAGCTTCCATCTCCACCTGCTTGTCCGTAATGGAGGTGTCTTCTAGGACATTGGATGGAGTGAGAGGCTCGAGTTGAGTCTCTGGTAAAGACTCTGCACCTTGAGTTTGACAGAGAAAATCAGTGGGAGTTAGGAAACTTTCCCCCAGACAAACCGGACTGACAGCGGCCTCCGAGTCCACCACGTCCACGGGGCTCTTGGGTAATTCATCTGCTGCTGCACTGGGCGAGACCTCCATAGTCACGTCTTTGGTTTGGTTGGGGTTGTCGGGTTCAGCTGGAAGATCCGAAGCCCCTTCCTCCATCACGTCGTCCACGCTGGGTAAAGCTTGCACGTTGGTGATCTGAATGCATCCGGTGGCATCGCTGGTCTCAGCGGCAGGTTGGTCCACATGAGGCTCTTCACTTTTGACCTCCTCGACTCTAGAATATGGTCAACCGGGACACAGAATTAACAGTTTATATGGAGTATAAACATTTAGTACCGTATTTTTTGGACACTTAAAATTGCGAACTTAAAATTCGAACTAATGTTTAGAAATTGAATGTGCACCTTATAATCTGAAAAAAATGTGTCATACAGTGTATGAAACAAAAAACAAGTAAAATGACGATTATTAATGGTGCTATTTATAATCTGGTGATCCCCTTAAAGTCTGGAAAATACAGTAAAAACAGTATAAATTATTAATACTTATTAATAATAATTAGTATTAAATATTACAGTATTAATTATTATAAGATAAAATAAAATAAAAACATTTCCTATTTTGTTTAAATAAAAAAATGGAACATGCAAAAATGGGAGAAATTATGTGGCTGTATGAAAAATATACACTTATAAAATGGCCTTTATTTGTGCCCACAGCGGGGAAATTGCCATCTATAAGTGACAATATAATGTCATTGTATAATGTATATTGTTATTGCAATATAAAATAAATTAAATTTTAATTTGTGTACATGTGCAAATGTGTGTTGTTTTTGTTTTTTGTTTTTTTAAACTAAAGGGCCTTTTATTTTGTCATCATTTGACACGTGTTATGACAAACAAATGGAATGAAAATAAATGTCCAAATAATCAATTGTGGTCCAGCGTTTGGGAGCCGGAACTGCCTCAAGGTGCTACAGGTTCTAATCCGGCTTGAGGCTACCCACTGCTCCGGGTGTGCGTGTTCACTTCACTGTGTGTAACTTTTCTAGATGGTTAAATGCAGAGCACAATTGCAATACGGTCCCTAGTGGCCAGACTGACATATTGCACAGCCCTAAACAATGTCAAATAGAACATAATGGCAAAACACCAGCCCAAAATTGGGTTAGAACAAACACCAAAAATAGTCATATTTTCCAACTTCTCCCTCATACATCAGAGGCTCGTGGGTAATTCTCTGCGGTCTACATAACGGATACTTTCCCTGGCTGCCATGCGAAATTCCGGTTTTTAAGCAAGCTTCCCCGAAAGCACTTAACAGGAATCCCAATTACACTAATGAAAACAACGGCCATAATTAGTTTTAATAAAACGACTATATTTCAAGCAATCCGCGGGTCAGTGGGTCCGTATTCGCAGGCCTGTTTCATCAGAAAAGGTAATTTGTCTCAATCAGGCCGCTACACAGCCCGGTCTATTTTTACTCCGCTGTTTTCACAGCTCTAACCTCTACATTTAACAAAATACAAATAAGCATATGGTGTCATTGCACACCAATACATCATGCGCTTAACAATGAGAGCAGAGAGGAACTCCAGGAAAACTCAGAGGAGCATCACCAAACTTCACACCGCAAACTTTCCTCGCCGCACGGTTGCAGATCTGATGGAGTTTGCACGTTCTCTCCACGTTCCTGTAGATTTCATTCATCTCCACCTGTTCTGCACGAGTCTTTGCCGTCATCAGTAGATTGATGCTGAGTGCCGTGATCAGGCGTGACTACACACACACACCCGGGACACACAGGTGGTATGGGAACTTGTCTCAATGAAACATTCTTCTAAGACAGACCCTCGCTAAACTATAACTTGTACTAACATACGAAATACAAAAGTTAATAAACAACAACTACATTTCAGAATTATTTTCGCGACTTTCCGTCGAACAAAAAAATGGGCAGAGCGCCAAAGACTTTACATTATTTGTATTGGAAGGTAAACTGAAACTTGTGAGGTCCATCACATTTTGTCACTTGTCTTTTTATTGTATAGAAAAACGTCTTTGTATACTGTTCTTAGTGTTAATAGAGAGTTAATACTCAGTGTTAATACAGAGACAATAAAGAATCTTGAATATAGAATATAGAAAATATGTTTTATACACACAGCATACCACACAAAGGACCAGATTTTAACCGTAGATCAATTTTATACCCAAAAGAGTATAGCTCAAAAAAATCTTGGCTTTTTGTAAATTTATCTTTTCCGTAAATCTGAACGCTTTAAAAGAGTGTACAAATGTTGCCTTTAATTTTTGTTAAAATAATTGTTGTCTAAATTTAAGTACTGTACTGTATACGATTAATAAAACCAGAACGTTAAATTAAACAAATAATAAATCAAGTAACTGTGATAAATTGATTTTTGCTGATTTTTTTTTATATCGTAATTTTCGCCATATTAGACGCACCCAATTTTAAAAGAGGGACATCTAGAAAAAAAAGATTCTGAACCAAAAAATGTAGTAAAATATTTTATATCAACTGAATATAAGTTTAAGCATAAAAGAACAATTGTATGCCAAACATGTAACAAGAACGAGTCAGTAAAGTCAGTAAACAGTGAAAGTAACAAAAATAAGACTGTAATGTTTTTATTCGAACCCCAATAATTCCTCTTCTTCGCTGCTATCAGAAATGAGGAAGGACAGATCCTTCTTGAATGATTTCACAACAATGTCCTCCCTCACAGAGTCCCATGACTTTTAACCCGTTCACACACTTGTGTAATAGTCCCTTCATCCTCCCAGTAGCCGTCAGATCATGGTTCCCTGCTGCCATCCAGGTGTTCCACTCCTCTCGCATCAGAACTTGGAATGGTTTGTTAATGGAAACGTCCAGAGGTTGTAGCTGGCTGGTAAGACCACCAGGAATCACAGCTGTTTGGGTCTTAACTTTCGTAGTTTCCGTTAGGTGCGCTCTGAACTGGTCAAGCACCAACAAGGAAGATTTCTTCAGAAGCCCGCCAGGACGTTTGGACCACACTTTGTCAATCCACAGCCTCATGCCATTTTCGTCCATCCAGCCTTTGTCATGAACGTGCACAACCACTCCCTGTGGAATTGTTTCTTTTGGGAATGTTGTCCTTTAATCAACATCGGAGGCAGTTTGGTACCATCTGCACAGCAGGACAGGACAACCGTGTAGTGGCTTTTCTCATGCCTTGAGGTTTTTACGGTTATGGTTTTGGCTCCTTTGTTATCTACGGTTCAGATAGCGGGACTTCATCCATGTTCCCAATCTGGCTAATTTCAAAATTCTTCTTATTCCTCGCGTTAATAACAAACTTATGAAAAGACAGAACCTTTGATTCGTATTCCTTTGGCATTTTTTGTGCAATTATGGTTTTGGTGCGCGAAGAAAGGCCAGATCTCTTCATAAATCTATGGCACCACGACAGTGATCCGATGAAATCCTGAATGCCTTTCTCCACAGCAATGCTTTTGGCCTCATAGATGATCATTTTTGGTGAGACAGAATGTCCATTTTGCTGGTGATGTGTGATCCACTCCTTCACTTCTACCTCTAATTCTGGCCACTTTGCAGTTGGTCCACGTAAGGTGTGCCTGCTTGTATCCAACTTTTGGAGCTGATCCTCCTGTTTCCTCCACTCTCTTATCATTTTCTCAGTTGGAGGTGGCCCGAAGTGTCTCTCCGCTGCTCTGTTTCCATGCTCCTCAGCAAATTTGATTACTGCCAGCTTGAAAGGAACATTATATGCCAGTCTCTTCTGCTTACCGGTAGACATCTTGAAAAGGAGGTACGTTAATTTTCTGCAAGAAATCCAAAAATGAAAGAACTCACGGTTCAGATCGTTCCACTTATCAGGAGTCACAGATCGGATCTTTTTCGGACCAGTAAAAAAAACAACAACGACAAGACAAACTACCGGTACGTTTTGTCTTTGCCCCCACTCAACACGTAGTGGTAATGTCCACCATTGTCCCCACTCATCACTGTAAAGTCCACCATTGCCCCCACTCATCATCACCATCACTGTTCCAGTGCAACATTGACCCCACATTAGTAATACCATAATAGCCAGTAACATTGACCCCACATTACTAATAATAGCCAGTAACATTGACCCCACATTACTAATAATAGCCAGTAACATTGCATTGCAACATTGCCACCAACATAGTACGGTAATAACCAGTAACATTGCCACCAACATAGCGTAGTACCGTAATAATAGCCAGTAACATTGCCACCAACATTAGTAATAATAGCCAGTAACATTGCATTGCAACATTGCCACCAACATAGTAATAATAGCCAGTAACTTTGCCACCAACATACCATAGTACCGTAATAATAGCCAGTAACATTGCGAGTAACGAATAGCGAGTAACAGCATCGCCGCTCCTCACCTGCTGCTGACGATCCGCGCTATGGTAGGATCGACGAGCAGAGGGCCCGCGCACCGCCGGATGTACTAAGATGTTCCTAAGGCTCCGGAGCTAGAACGAAGCCGCGGCCTTTCCGCGGTGACCGCGCTCCGCGGATCTCTGCATTCGTCGTATAAGACGCACCAACTTTTCCCCCTCAGTTTTGGGGAAGAAAAAGTGCGTTTTATACGGCTAAAACTACGCCGTATAAGGCAATATTTGTATGCTATGCCTTCAAGATAAAAAAAAAACTATTTATTTGGTTAGATTGTTGCTTAAACAACTGTAACATATAATGAATATGAATAAAATTTAAAGTACTGTACTGTATAAGATTAATAAAACTAGAACTTTAAATTAAACAAATAATGAATAATGTAACTATAATACATTGATTATTGCTGATTTTTTATTTATATATTAGAACTAACAAAAACACTACTTAATGAATTGGATTGCTCATATTATAACAATTTAATTATGCACAATAAATCACTACGCAATTATGTAAATAATGGCAATTAATGGTTTTAATTTATGTTCAGTACAAGCGTAACATTGTCTCACTAGGACGAGCAAATATGAACAATACACTCACCGGTTTATGTCCGATTCACCGTTGGCATCTTTACATACAATCAATCCAAAAACAAAGATTGAGTTAATAAACATTCATATCACATCAATATGTCGACAGGAAGCTCGTGTCTGCGCATCCTACCTGGCTCCATGATGACCTGGCAGCTGTGATTTGGTCTGTTGAGCAAATGTTCAGCCATCTGATCAGCGCCGTAGGTGTCCGCCATAAAGTCACACTTCAGGCACACTAGCGTGAGACTCCTGATACAGAAAAAAAAACGTGTTCTGACTGAGTTGTGGTCCGTCTCCTTCAACACTAAATCTGTGAAGATCTGTCAAGCTCACCGACAACCACGCGGAGGCTTTTTCACTTTTCCTGGTTTTCCTTTTGAAGATTTGCCATGAAACCTAAAAATAAACGGGAAATGATTCAGAGTCGTCACATTGTGTACACTTTAAATGACAGATATAGAAATAAATGTCCCAGCAGTAGCGCCAACGATTGTCTGACTTTGTTAAAATTTCAAATGTGTAATTTGGAAAATTGCTAAATAAAAAAGCATGTGAATAAAATGTGAATAAAAATAGTTTTCATTTGACAATTCTTACATTGAATAATTATCACTTACTTCTCACTGTCCCATGGCAGCAAATTTTTAAAAGTAAATAAAGCACATTTTATTTACATACATTTTCTTCACATGAAGTTGTAAAGTATAGGCAAACTTACATTACTGCAAATGAGTGCTTTAGAACTTAGAGGTAAACCCATTTGACCACTAGTTATCACCTAAATCTGGTTCTGGGTTTCATCATTCTTCCACTTACAGTTTAGGCTATGCATTTAACTTTAAAAATTTTTACAATTTAGTAGTTTGAACTACATTGGACCTCAATTTTACCAAGGATCTTATTAAGAACGTACATTTTCAACATAGAGCATAATAGTTTTACTGAGGATTTGGCAAAGATTGATAATTTGAGTATTTGTTTCAAACTATTAAACCTATACTACCGCGAGAAAGCTGAAGTTCATTTCCCCTGACCTGACCATGTGGTATCCGAATGCTTGTTGGCAACTTGATTTGTACTTGCATATGCTGCATTTCAGCAATAAAGGATAGTGAAGGAAAGGGTCCTGGACCATGTTCAAACACTCAGCACACTTATGGGGTCCGCTGGAAAGTCTGTGGAGAGGAAAAAACTCATCAGGACACTATGAACAATCAAGTCCAGCTTTAACTAAAGACACCCACCTTAAATGTTTCAGTTCATTGTTGTGAACAGATCGATTCCATCTTACATCCATTATTGTCTTTGTTTTTCCTCCATTGAAGTTGGGCTTGATAGCGTTGACTGTGATTTTGGGGTTTTTGGATGATATTTCCGGGCTGCTAGAAACAACATATTTGGTGGCTTCTTCACTTGCAGGGGTCGCAGAAACTGAGGCTCGAATTGTCACCTTAGATACAAGAAATAATAGGTAAAAAACAAAACCGCCAAAAGCATGTGTGAATAAAACTGTGTTCTAAAAAAAACAGACCTTGGTTCCAGGTGGCAATCCTTCAAGATTTTTCGGTTTTCTAAACGTTCGATGGAAGTTTGTTTTGTGCTCAATTTTTTCCTTGTACGTGAGAAAGTTTAACCTGCATTTCCCGCACCTCTGAATTCTTTTTTTCTAGGGAAAAGAACAGAAGACCTACTAGATCAACATATGCAACTAAGATGCAACAATTAGTTCTGACAAAAATCTGACAAAAAACATGTTTGCAATGAAAAGAATTATAGTGACTATAACCAACAAATAAACCAGCTGGATTACAATTTACAACCGTGTTGTAGTTCAAAATAGAAAACACTTAAATCAAAATGAATATATTATACAATTATATAATATTTTAATATGCATGTGTTATTACAGATGTGATTTATAGTATTAAAATATTGGTTAAATAATCAAATAGTTATATTCAAATAAAATGAAAGATTCTCCTGAACTTCTAGAACCAGAGTGAATTTAATTTGAACATTTTTATAAAATCTGTGTTTGCTTTATTTTTATTTTGCTATTCCGGGCTGATGTGACTCATGGCTGATCTGGTTTGCTGTTGCCAGGCAGAAGCCCTTAAGGAATAACCAGGCTAGGTGTATAGAGAAAGCGGCCACTGTCAGCCTTTTATATATTGCACCAAGCTGCTCGGCAGACAACCAAATCAATCCACACAGGAACTGAGTGTCAACAGGGCAGCTAACAAATGCATTGAATATTGTGCTGACTTCAGATCAGGAACTAATCAAAATTCAAATCCTGAAAGATACTGATGAGGTCTCATCTAAAATGATAAATAATACCAACGGGCCCTGACCACATTACCCATAAATCGAACATACAGCAACAATAAACCAAAGATTCCGATGTACACGTACCTGATGTCTCATGTAGTGTTGCATGTACATGTGGCCACTGCGAAGAACTTTCAGGCAGAAAGGACAGAGCAGGTCTTTCGTGTTCTCGTGAACCGTCCGGAAATGGTTGTCCACATCAGAGAAGAAGGATGATCTGAAGTTACACACCTGAAAAACAAAGAGTGAAAGTGAAACCTAACCCCGGCCCTAACTCACACCAACACACACAGGTCAACATAAAAGACCTACTTGACAGGAATAAGGCATCTCTCCAGGTTTGTGATTATCTCTCATATGCTCCAGAAGCACCTGCTCCGTCTCAAAAGCCAATTCACATATTTTACAGTTAGCTGAGAGGGGGGAAAAGGAATGTTACTTACACCAATGAAGATCCATTTGTGTTCAGACCTCATCTTTGTTTTAAACAATTTAAAGTTGTATTTAGAATCAAATTTAAAAAAATGAATTCTGAAATTTTGAACTTTTATTTTAAAGGGACTTAAAAAGCACACACCACTTTTTTATTGTTAAAAACACGTGTCTTGTACTAGACCAGAATTTTAAATAAATGATAATATATTAACAACAGGGTTCCTACACTTTCTGAAAGATAAAATTCAAGCACTTTTCAAGCACTTTCAAGGTCCATGTTCAAGTTTTTCCAGCAACATACAGTTGTGATAAAATGTATATTTAAAGCAGGGCTGTCAAAATTAGCGTGTTAACGCAAGCGATTAATTTTAAATTCTTAATAGCGATATTTATTTTTAACGCACGTTATCGCAGTTACACTTTTTTTCGCTGTGCTTTTTGGCCGCTAAAAATGCATGTTTCTACACAATTAAAATTTCAAGCATTTTCAAGCACTTCATTCAAAATTCAAGCACTTTCAAGGCCTTGAAAACACAATATTGAAATTCAAGCATTTTCAAGGATTTCAAGCACCCGTAGGAACTCTGTAACAAGTGCTGCAAACTAGAACAGCAATTTCTGTCCCGTATCCCCAGAAATCCAGAAAAGAAATAAGACACTCATAAAACGAAGCAGAAGTGTTAGTATGATTAATCGTTTTAGAGATTTAAAAAAAAAAAAAAAAAAAGAATTACAATTTTTAATTAAATGTAATAATTTCAAATTTTGAAAACTTCAAACAAGTTATTACAGGTAGAACATGACATTCAAGATGCTTTTATTCAAAGTGACTTAAATTTAATGCTTTCCAAATGATTAAAGCACACACCACTGGTTTTTACTAAAGCCGTCTACTGAGATCCAACAACTCAACTACATGTTTGAAATTTATAAAATGTATTGCAAACCAGAACAGCAATAACTGTCCTGTTTACCCTGAATCCCAATGATAAGACATTCATAAAACAAAGCGAAAGTCACATATTAGTGTTCACACTGCCACAATGATAAATTGCGTTCCGTACATTGTGTTAGAAAATAAAATATAGCATTATTCTTGAACACAGTATTATTCTATTATCGTCAGTATTGTGACTTACTGCTGGACTCAAAGGGACTGTGTGCGCTCTCGATGTGACACTGGAGCTGGAAGGGAGTGGAGTATTGCCGATAACAGTGTTGACATGTGGTGTGGCTTTCCCAGCTCTCGCTACTCTGCTTCTCCAATTCCAGGTGATGCTTCATGTGATTCATAAACCTGAAACAGACAGAGAGAAAAATGACTGTGTGTGTGTTGGGAACACATTTATGCCATACTGTAAATCCTTGTCATTCAGTGAAGCAGGGAACGTACAGTCCTCGCATTTCAATATGATTTCAATGACATTACAATCAGCTCAGGATGAGAATAACTTCTACAATTTTTTTTTAAAAAGCAGACAGTAAAACTTAAACATTTCAGAGGTTAATTTCCAGATCGAAAGGATTTGAAACAAATATTTAGCACGTCACTAAAATGCTTCTCTCGAGACCAAAACACGGCTCAGAATATTTTGTATTTTAATCATTTCATTCGTTAATTATGTTAACTTTGATAAAAAAATATCACGTTTAATTAATCTTTACCATATGTATATCTTTTCTAAAACGCAGTGTTTCTTTCAGTATTAAATGTCAATCCCTCATCTCGCCTGTGAGGGGAATTATGGGTAATGTAGTGCACACAAACTGATAAAACTAATGGCTGAAAATGTGTAGTTTTTATTTACTTTACCATCACCCTAAAGTAACTTTAATATGAAAATTAAGGATGAATTAAGGAACAAATCAACATGTTACAACACCACATACAAAAAAAAAAATCACAACACCCCAAACTAGTGACAATAATGGCAGCCCACAAGCGGTGGTCTTTGGGGAGAGGAAAGTCAGACAGATGTGGAACTTTCCAACAGGCACAAAGCATCTCACTCAGGAGCGGAGTTTCCTTCCGCATCTAAAACAGAGACGTCACCCTCATAGAATCATACTTTTAGACGCAGCAAACAAACAAAGTTCACAGCCTATTTTTTAAACGGGTCAATTCGCAGCTTCGTCTATAGAAAACACTAGATAAGAACAGATCTTATCAGATCTAGAACGATATGAAGATCAGCTCTTCATAAACGGCAATGTATCAAAATGCCTGAAGGGAGACCAAAATACCAAAGTAACAGTAACTAATGTTCACTAACCTCTGGGAATATAGTAAAACAAAAAAAAACTCAAACATAATTAGCCAAATTACATATAGACACCATTAAAAGTCACCTTTTAACAGCGCGAGGGCTTCGGAGAAGATTTTCTATCCCCAAGGGTTTTCAGGAGATAAATGAACAAATACTCTACTTAAAGTTCACGTTCTAACTGTGCATAATAGGCATTATAATACCAGCAATTATATGGCACTTCTCATTTTGTTTAATGATGTAAGGCTCAGGCTGCCACTGGCGCCCTGACGTTGAGCGGCCAATTTTTCAGTCAGCGCGTTCTGCAGCCTCAGCTCCCCTAATAGGGATTTTTATGCCGATGAACTCTGACCCCTGCTGACAGAAGTCGGGGTGCGCCGCAAACGTGCCTCCCCATTAAAAGAAGCTTACGGAGGCTTTTCTTACACCGTGCCTGAACAAAGTTATTTAATCACAGGAACAGTTCTTATAGCAGCCAAACTGCCCTCCATTATTCATCGGGGGTCTCTAGAGGGTCCGAGGGAGCCTGATAACGTTATCCATCTGAGAGAAAACCAAGTGATGGGGTCGGAGACGGGCTGATTCTGCCTCGTCTCCTGCTCTTCCTCTCAAGTAGATAATGACTCTCATGTGCAATGGTCCCACTAATGCAAAGAACTCAGTTATGTTTCGGTGGTCTCATAACAACGCGCTCAATATCACCCTGCTGCTGACAAACAATACTGAAAAGGAGTGCATGGCTCTTAGTAAAAGTATTAATGAAAGTAAAACAACAAACATGCATACCGTGTTTTCCACACACATTTTTCATGCACAAATTAATAGTTCCATTAATCAGCAAACAGAAGTGCTCAGAAAGACTTTTCAGAAACCTAAAATTTATATGACTAAAGCTAACATGTGACTCTATATTTCACCTCAATGTTGTTTTACTTGAATTATAGATAAAATATATATATATTTAAAATATAGTAACAGTTACTATTAAATATAGTAACAGTAATTATTTCTAAATGTAGCATAGTAAATCTCCAGTAGGGGGGGCTTGTGAGTCAGTTTGCTATGCCCATATATGCACTTATTCCGGGTTTTTAATCCCACTTGCAAATATAATTTGCAAACAACAAATGTTATTAACTTGCAAATGTTATTAATTGCAAATGTTACATATTTGATTTAGTTGGTCAGTTTTTTCCAGCGTTATTTAGTCCTCTGCGCAGAGTCACAGTGCTTCTGAGCTACTAAAACTGGAAAAAAAGAGATTCTTATTTTGCGTATTATGACTCGCTTCACTTTCAAATATGGTATTTAAGAAAAATATTCATTAAATAATAATCAAAATAAAATTTGTTATTATGTTCCCAACTTATTTCAATGTAAAATATAAAGCCGTGTTACCTGATATTGTTCTTGAGCAACTTTAAACAGCTGTTGCACTTGAACGTAGTGTTGGACTTTGATTTTGCAAATCGAATATCACCTTCGCATTTCCCATAGTAGAAGTCTGAAACGAGCATGATCAGTTTGCCCTTGTCGCTCTCGTTGGTTTTCACCACGGGCACTTGAGGTTCAGGCTTCGACGTTGAAGGGAAATCAGAATGCAACACTTCAGGGCAATAGAACTAAGAAAGGGAAAAACAATAGACAAAATGTATTAAATACAATATAGAATACTTATACACACGTATACATATTTTACATACACACAAATGTAGACAAAATGCAAACAACCAATGCATTTTTTTGGAGCTGGTCGAAACCACACAATGTGTTATATTATACAAGATATTATAACGCCTGATGATTGCCTGATGCTCAGAACGCTGTTAAACAGACTTTCACACTATTTAAGACCCACCATTTTGTGGAGTGTCAAGACAACACTTCATGGATTAAGAAATGTGAGAATGGCTGGTTGCCATGCACTGAACACCTTATAACACATATATGCAATGTCTGTGTGTCTATATGTATCGTCTATATGTAAAGAAAATGTATCGTAAATTGAACAAAAAAAAATATACTAAACTATATTACGGTATTTAGGAGTGTTTGTTCAGTGATGGTTTTACATTTATCACATAATATCCAAAATTACAAGCTTCATTCATGCAGCTGAAAAATAATGGTGATTCATTTTGATGGGGAAGTGTGCTTAACTAGTTTTTAAAAAATGTAGCAATTGACAGCACTAGTTTATATTTTGCAGAGAAAAAATTTCCCCACTGAGGGACTAATAAAGGTTCAATTATTATTATTATGATTATGATTATTATTATTATTATTTATTTCCCCTCTTCTTCTTTAATTTGTCAATCTCACCAGACTAATATAATTAATTGTGCAGCCCGCCTTGTGAACACATACAATAGACCACCACTTAATGGTAATTACTTTTCAAATCTCCTGCAAAAATGAAAATATAACCGTGTACGAGTATAAAGAAACATACACAAAAAAAGTAATGAATCATCACCCCACACACAGCAGGAGTTTATACACACAAACACGCACACCAACAATATGAAAATAAAAATCTGTGAAATATAACCGTGGTTACCTTAATATGATTCTTCAAGTTCTCAATAAGAATCATACGGCTGCACTTGGGACATTTTTTTCTTAAAAGGAGTTCCGTCTCAGAAACTGTGGGACAAAAAAAAACAACAGAAATATAAAACAATGCTGCTGAAGTGTTGGAACAAGACAGTAGACTGATGCTTACGCTGTTGGCATTCTTTGGTGGCACTGTTGGGCGTGTCCTTTTCCAAGAGACCATTATCTGTGTAATATAACGGTAATGATCTACACAACTGTCCATCAATCCATTCAAACCACACAATCAGTTATTGCACAATTATACTTACCACTGCTTTTTGCAGATGTTTGGGGTAAAGCTCTGTGTTTGGCCAGACTTTCAGCCACGGTGGGCCGCTTGTACTGCAGATAAGTCTCAGTAGGGGACTTCACATTGGACAAAGTCACCACATTATCTTGAATGAGTTTCACTTGAGGCCTGTGAACGACGCCGGGCTGGGCCACTGGTTTCATCTGCTGGACTATTTGTTGACCTGTAGCTGGATTAAAAAACAGAGAAAAGGTCAGAAAACAACAATAATCCGCATTTAACCATTTCTTACCAGGCACAACAGTGATAGTGGTTCCTGGTGGATATTGTGAACCCAAAGTTTGGATAAAGGAAGTATTATTGAGATTTGCCGGGGATGCCACAATATAACCCTGGTAAAGGAAGCAGACTTTATTTAGAACCCAATCGTGATCAAACAGAAAAAATAGACCTATTAAAGGGTGTGACAATACGAAAAGCTCCCATTACTAAATATTTTCCACACTAGTGTGCCACAAACATTGTCATACATGCCAAAATTCCAAACAACATGTGGGGAAAAAATATGGCCCTGGTGCTGTTGTTTTTTATTAATTGATCACTTCTTTTTTTTTTTGTCTTAAATCAGAGTGTTTTTAGTGTTGTTTTGTCATCTTCCTTCCACCAATACTTGTGTTGATGATTATGATGAAGTGCCTAAATATTTTGAAATAAAATCTATAGAAATTGCTGCTGTGGCTTCAAGGCGTTTTAATCCAAAAGCAAACTAGTGCTGGAAATTAAAAATGAGTTGATAAATGACTGACGCTGAGAATTTTTATCATGATTTCGGGTCACATTTTCAGCATGTTGGTCAAGTTACGGCTATTGTTCTTGGCTGCTTAGCTAACAGAAGCCGTTGGCTAATCCTCTTTGTTGCATAGTAAAAACTAGTTAATACAAGTTGTTGTTAAAAAGACTAATATGATTTTAGTCAGTCAATTAAAATCTTTGAAAGCTGATAGTGTGTGATTCCAAGACTTTTTCTGTTCCCAGAGAGAACAGAAAGTTGTTGGTTTGTGAAGAATTGTATTGAGATGTAAGGCGTATTGAATAAAAGCATCTGCTAAATGACTGTAAAGTAAATGGTAAAAAAGGGTTAATAACTCAAGGTCTTATAACTTAGTTTTGTAATGTTTTCCTACAAATATTATAAATTCCTTTAATATTGTGCAATTAGATTACCTGATTGTTGATGATAATGGGTCGAGGTCCCGTCTGAGGAACCAAAGGGGCGTTGACTGGGATGAGAATTGGATTTAAAGCCATTGAGGACGAACCAGTGACCATAATCGGAGGCTTTATAGACCCATCAGTTTGTTTAGGAGCGACTGACAAAACATTGGGGGCCAATACGGGCGGCACAGGTTTCTGAACAGGGATGTTGGAAGAAGAGTTCTGTGCTTGTTGGTTAGCAACACCTGGATAAAAATAAAGAAAACACATAGTAATAAACACAAGACCAAGCCCTTAAGCTATAGCAAATAAAATACTGTACTTGATGGTGGTTTTGCAGGTGGATTGGAGCTACAAATTTCACCAACAAATATTGGTTCATCATCATCTTCCTCATCGTCCAAATCTATCACGTTTACTTCAGGTACTGTCTTCTGCCACGGTTCCAACTCCTCCTCTTCACATTCCATAAAAAGTTCAGACATCTGTGGAGAAGAATGCTGGTTGGTCACAACACAAAACGGACTCCTCTCAGAGAATCAGCAGAATAGTCTCTCAGAGTGTTGAGAGTTCATATAAATTGGTATGTTCAAATCCCACTCTAGGTGATTCTACGACCAAATGTCCTTGGACAAGACACTGGCGCCATATCCGGTGGGTTTGTGTTTTTCATGAATGGGTCAAATGGAGCGACTAAATTTCCCTCTGGGATCAATAGTTTCATCCATCTATCTATCACAAACACTTCAGTACAATAATTATTTATTTCTAGTTAATAATGAATGTGTAATAACGAATGTGTTCCCAATAAGTAAGTAAACGGAAAAGACACATACAGTAATAGTAAATAAAAGATATTCACAAGGGCTTCATGATGATCTGAGATGAAGACGAATAATGGAGTAAAAGCTAAAGACTTGGAGTCTTTATTGACTCATTCAGATTTGGCACGTATACTTACAAATCCTTCACATTCATATATAAAATGTATGTTAAAATATGTGACAAAATGTGTATAATCGCCGTAACAAAACGGTTCTGTGACATATATCAAGCCGAAATCTGTTATCTCCAGCATGTAACTGCCGACCGGCTAATCAGCTAATTCCGAATCTCCTATAGTCTTTCTAAATGATCGCTAAGAAAAAAAACTTGTTTTTGAAAACAAGTTTCCAAAAACTCAAAATCATCATTGCAGCAGATTCAACTTCATCCAGCGGTTTATCCAGCAAAATCATCCACAACGAAGAAGCAGCGCCTCTGAATGCTAACATGCTAAAATGAAAGAAAACATAAAAGAAGCCTGCAAAAATGGCTAGTTGTAACGCTTGGAAATTCTTAACAAGTGCTTTATAATTAAAAAGCGATAAAAGATTGCTGGATCAAGCAGGACTTACCTTTTAAAACTTTGTATTATTTACAGGCAGCATCAGTGTGTATCCACAGACACTCACACAGCAGCATGACGCGCAAAGGCTCACGGGAAACCAACGTAATAAGGGCTTTTGTTAAAGTCACACATTTTTATAATACGAGAATATCATATTAATATTAATAATAATAATAATAATAACAATTTCATGTTATTACAAATAATATATTTTTATTTTATATTAATACACGATATACTATATAATAGGATAAAATACTTTTATTATCTCATAATAATAATAATAATAATAATAATAATAATAATAATAATAATAATAATAATAATGACAACAACAACAACAACAAGAATAATAATTAAAAAAAGTCAATTTTAAGTTGTAAATAATAAACAAATAAATGTAGATGTAAAAATGCATTTTATGTATTTGACTTTATAGGTAAATCTTAGTGAACATGAATCAATGAACATGAAGAGACCATATACAATTAAACGCAATATTAACATATACATAATAGATACAAAAAAATACCTAAAACCACATGCTTAATATATAGTTAGCATACAGAAACAAAAAGACAACACAGGTACATTAAAAAGCCAAATACTCTAAATACTGTAAATAATCTAAAAATGCAACAGATTTAAAAAATATTTTCAGAAAATTACAATTGAATAGAATTTATAGCACCTTATCCCGAGAAACACACATGACAGACAAGACAAGTCCAAAATAATAAATGTACAATATGGTGTAAAACAACTATATTATCATTAATCAATCTTAAGGCTATAAAGAAAAAGGAAGATTATGTGAATTTGATTAGTTACAATCTGGCAGGAGCGATGGCTGCAGACTTATTCTGAGGTCATTGACCAAGAGGTGGCGCTGTCAGTTCTGTGATGGATGATAGACGTTTTATTGGGACGAAAGTGTTTATTATCTTCCAGACTTATTAGAAACACTATTAAACTGGCTAAAATTAAACTAGCTCTTTTTCCTTTTTTGCTCGTTATCAAAATGTGTACCGGAAAACAAAGCTTTTATATTTTGAATATAAAAGTGAAAAAGGTCACTTTTTTATATTTAAACGCAATCTAAATGAAAGATCCCGAGTAAAAAGTTTAATGGCGTACACTTTCTCCATGACCCTTCTTGACAGTATTTCTAAATCACAGTATAGTCAGCAATTATTAGAAGCAGCGCCTCGTACGAAAATTAGCACAATATTGCAACCTGCAACACACAAATCTTACTGCATACATATTACAATTGATATCTTTGACATCTATTAGTTGTATTTTAAGTCCAGACATTAGTTGCCCGCTGCTTTTCATTGCCTGACACTTACACCAGACAGATGCATAAATGATAATCACTTCAGTTTAAACGGAGTCATACACGTTAGAAAGGAAGCATTGGTTTTTGACAGGTAAACCAAACTGATTTGAGGAGGCGCTCCAGTGGTCCTTCACTCCCCTAGCAAGGTTGTGTGCCATGCTTCACGATTCGCCAATCATCACACATAATATCCCTCCGCCCAGTTCAGCCTCAATGAAGTCTCGCGCTCCGGCGGAAGAATACAATTTCAGACGTCATCGTCGTGCTTCGGTCATCGCCAAGCAAAAATGTCTGCCTGAGGGAAACTCGCAAGTTACATAGTGGATATTTGCAAAATACAATCGCATAAGACGCCGGTTTGTCTGTCTTAAAGCGCCAAACTAGGAACTCTACGCCGTAGCTGGCACTCCCGATCGCCCTAGTTGGAATTCGACAACTGAAGGTAAATGACTGCATGACTTTCTGAGAGGTATCGGACTGGGTGAAAGAAGTTGGGATAGAAGAAAAGACGCAAACCGATATGGAGCTGAAGGAGTCGGCATCGGCTTCTCAGCTTTAGCCTGATATGTGCAGGACATTCTCGGGAGGGGAACGCTGTAATCTCCGTGGTCACGGTCGACTTTCGCCTAAACGTTTCATAATTGCGCAATTATAACGATTAGGTTAAATGGCAATTAGTGAGCGGCGAACGCGGCGTTGTTTGTAAAGTAACCGGTCGCTTGTAACAACATCATAGCGGAGCGGCGGATGTTTTGGCGGCGTGTTTGTTGTGCGCTCGCGACTTTGTTACAATAGAAAACCAAACACATGCAGTTGAAAAATGATGATGCTGCGGATCCATGTGTGTGTGTGTGTGTGTGTGTGTGTGTGTGTGTGAGACACTACAACGCGCGTCTCTTTCTCAACATGTCCACGTTTCAGCAACCGTTAAAACACCGACAGGCCTAGCGCTATTAGCAAAATAAACCTGCTTTTTAACTTGTCATCAGACGACACGTGAGTCTTTCACGAAAAGACTTCATCTTCTGCAATTGCTTGGTAATCGTTCTCGGATTTACTTGAGCCGTGCTGTCAGGAACCTCTTCTTAAATTGTGGGGTTTTTTCTAATCAGACCACCAGTATGTTCTGCCTTACTATGGAGCAAAAAGTTGTGATATGTTTGGTAACAAATGATGAGGAACTTTATTAGCCTGAAGGTTGTCAGTGCATCACACTTGGCTGATGGAAAGGTCTTTGTGTGTTTTAGATTTATTAAAGTACCGTAAGAATGAACCCTCAGCAGCGGATTGCCGCTATCGGGACGGATAAGGAGCTGAGTGATCTTCTAGATTTTAGTGCGGTAAGACTTTTTTTCTGTTTAAGCAACTCTTAAGATGCTGCAGTGCAGTGTGTCACTTTTTTAACAGTGTGTGTGTGTTTACAGACACACATCTGTTCAAACATACCTACAAATTTTCATTCCTGTGCCCTTGTAGATGTTTTCTCCACCTGTAAACAGTGGGAAAAACAGGCCGACCACTCTGGGAAGCAGCCAGTTCAGCACACCAGGTAAGGCATCCGGCACACTTCATCAAGAGATTTCCTCTCTTCTGTCGTAACACTTCCCGTGATTTTCAATAATGTGCTGGTTTTTGCCTACAAATTCCACCTGGGTTTGTTTATTCGGTCTTGGATGCAAGCACATGGATGTGTGATGGATTTACTTTATGGAATCTGAGCCACCTGTTTTAATTAGTGAAACAATACTACATTTACTCATGTATAAAAAAAAAAATAATATTCGTTAAGCACAAGTTTATTTATTTATTTATTTAAATTGTAATGATGAGATGTATGAGGTTAATAGGTTAATTCTGACAAGGTAAACTGATAATCTGTTCCGGTCCAACCATTGTTCAGTGTCTTCACTGAAGAAAATAATCAAGCTTTATTCCTCCTCAATGCTCGTTTTATGTAGGGAAGGAAAAAACAAGCAGAGCCCTTGTTTCACTTATCTGGAATGTAGAGGACACACTTTTACTGGATTACTGAATAGATGCACAGATGACTCTGTAAGCTTTTATTTTTTTGTCAAATAACATAATCTTGTTTGCTCACTTTGACCAGAATTGAACAATGCATGAAGAATGATTATGTATGTGTTATTGCTTCAGAATCGGGTTGTGGCTTTGATGAACTGTGATGCTGATGTTGATTGATGAGATAAAGTGTTGCATGTTTGTGGCTGTTTTTACCATACTATCTTAAAAAGTTACTACATTAAAAGCACAGCCTTTTTTTTTGTTTTTTTTTTTTTGTTTTGCCATTACCAGCTTTTGATGATTCTGAAACAGTGGTACATTATTTCAAAAATCTCTGTTGGAGGTTTGATTCCATCGACCTTTTTTCTGTTTGCATCGATTAAAAAAAATCAATATTTCAACTGATTTCAATATTGATATATTTCAATGTATCAACTGACCTGGCTCAGGCGAATTGTCTATTTTACAAGACCTGAACAGGCAATTTCTGCATAAACTGTCTAGTTTTTAAGAAGCAATGTGTGCAGCAGGAGCCATTACCCTGTAAAGACCTGTCAACTTTCATTGAGTTGTTATTTCATGAAGCTTGTCTCTTGTATGGGAACTTGTGTTCTGTGATGTGGCTTCTGTTTCCACAACTCGGCGAGGCATGTATCACTTAACCGATAACTGAAATCGCTTTTGTTGTCCACATCCACTGTTATTTCTCTCACTAGCTGCTGTGTGAGGCAGGCCAGGAATCACGTGCTTTAGTTCTACCACAATTAAATATTTTTTTTTTTTTAAATTGGACATTTGACCATAGGAGTGTGTCTGCTTGTTCTGCTCTGTGATTGGTTGGCCACCTACACGGGGTGTGTGTTCTGCCTCCAAACCCAGAATTGCATTGATGAAGTTTGCAATGTAAAATGTTAAATGTTAAACTCAAGAACTCTTTCAAGTTAATCTGCTAATAAATTGTTAAAAGGAGCTCTCGTTCCAAAAGTGTGTTTTCCCTAAACCATTTTGCTAAGCGAGAATTTCAGATCCTGATTTGTCAAAGTGAGCTGGAGTTAATCTTTCTGAGCTTTTGTCCTTGTACCTGAAGTCTTCCTCTGAGTGTGAACCGAGCACCTCAGACATCACTTTGCGTTATTGTCTGTGGATTAGAAAGTGGCTTTATCGTCTGATTAATAATTAATGAGAGGGAAAGAATCTGAACGATTATTCCTAAGTTCAAATTTCCTGCCTTAAAAAGTCTTTGAGCTCCCTAAAAGCCTCAAATATTGAGATAATTTCCAGCGAGGAAAGTGAAACTGCCCTGCTGCATAATGAAGATATTAAAGGTGACAAAACCTCTCTTGAGCACGGCTTATCATCAAAGCGCTTTCTGAGGATTTGTGAGTTTTGTTTAAAACAATGACTGAGTCTCTCCCATTTAAGCATGTGTTTGTTTCAAAGTGGATTATTATTTAAAATTCACAAAATGTCAAACTGGTTTGTCGTAGTGTCTGGTAAAGAAAGAAAGTGAATATACTGTTATGTGTACATTATTTTCTGTGTATCAGTGTGTAATGTACTTGAGTAAATTACGTTTGTTACCCTACTTAGGAATTTTTGACTACTTTGTAAATGAGTATAAAAAATGTAAGCAACTTTTACTCTTGTACTCTTTACTCCACTACATTTGAATGGACACTTACTATTACTCGTTACATCTTTTTCAACCTCGGTAAATTTCTCGGGCAAACAAGGCAATATCGCCATCTGCAGGATGCTGAAGATAGTGGAAGCTATTTATGAGCTAAGTCACGTGAACATTAATTTTTTGCACATTGGAGTTTAACTGAGACTGGCTTTGTTATTTTTTTTTTTTTTTTCAAATCTAGTTTGTTCTGGCATTTTGAAACATTGAGGTGTTAATGTTCATGTCTATATTAGGAAACAAAACATTTTTTTTTTTAATCTTAAATGCAGTAGGAGTAAACTACTTCAGTTCTTGTATACTTTTGTTTACTTATTGGAATTTGTGACCAGTAACTTGTAATTGATACTCAAGTTATGGTTTTCTGCTATACCTCTGCTACTGGTGTGTATTTCTTTCACATGTAATTTCTTTATGTATTTATTTTTAGTTCTGGAAGAGACTTTTTCTGTTGAAATACTCAGTGAATGACAATAACAATTCACAGAGAAAAGTGGTTTATAGTTAGAAAACTTTTAAACCGTTTAATCATCCAGCTGTAAAAGTAATTATTTGACAGTCAGTATAAAACGGCAAAAATAGACAATATAATCACGTTTTCATTTCGAACAATTTCTGAGCAATCTATTAGATTGAATCTCAGTCTTTCCACGTTGTGTGAATGGGCCAAGAAATCCACAATGTCTTTCAGTATCATTCCCCATCTCACTGACAGAAGCCTGTTTATTTTTAGCTACACGCTGCTTTGCTCCGTGAACCATTGGGCCACATTGCACATTTGATGCCGTCAGAAGAGTGGCTCGCTCTGGTAGGCCCAAGCAGTCAGGAGGAATTCTGGGTGGCTTTTTTGGACAACACTCACATGTTTCGCAGGTCACCTCATGTCTTGGTTATGGAAGATCATGTCATTGCCATAGCAATCAGGACAGTCGGCCGCTCATGCATCTTTTCCAGCATTTCAGCAAATCTTTTCTCGGCAGCAGATTTATTATTATTATTCATTTTTTTATGCGTGATTGATTTCAGATTTATATTTGGGGAAACTCTGATGTCGGTTCAAAGTGTGGAAATTAATCCGGGCCATATTTATGTTAGTCATGATTTCAGTGTGTTTGAAAAAGCTGAGTGAAATCTGGCAGTGATGAATAAATAAGTGTCTTGTGGAGGACAGCTGTGTTTGAAGAGATGTTGTAAACGCTCACATCTGCTCAGTTTGCTGCATGTCTCAGGTGGATCTCTGGAAGTTAGACAAGATAATGACAACTGAGGAAAATAATGAAAGAATGGCTTTTAATGATTTTTTCCCCCTCTCTGAATCTTGCTAAGGAAAGGTCATTTAGTTTTCAGCTTTGTTTAATAGTACTACAATGGAACTATTGTTGAAAATCTATGATGTTATGTATAAAGATTTCTAAAATCTCATCAAATACATAAAACACAAAAAATGATGTCAGCAACATACGTAGATTCATTGTA
Source organism: Paedocypris sp. Pulau Singkep (assembly GCA_017309775.1). NCBI lineage: Eukaryota > Metazoa > Chordata > Actinopteri > Cypriniformes > Paedocypris > Paedocypris sp. Pulau Singkep. The sequence continues at coordinate 2,476,936 of MU204179.1, forward strand.
ATGTGTGTGTTTGTATAAGCACAAAATATATAATTGTGTGAGTAAAGTGTGAGTTTTGTCAAAATTATACAATAGTTTTATTATTACAAAATAAATACATTAGTATTGCAAAATAAACCATTATTATTATTGTAGTACTTTATATGTGATACAGTAATACGTTACAGTAAACCCTAAATATATAATTATTAAATGTAGAATATTCATGTTCAAAACAAATTATGTTAATAACTGTAATAATATATTTGTGTGTGTGCGTTGCTTGCCCAATCATACACATTTAGTTATTAGTTTGGGACAATCTGTGGATATATATATATATATATATATATATATATATATATATATATATGAGTGAATTTATTGATTTAATATATATTTTTGAGACGTCAAAGTAACAAATATTTTTTCCAGAAATTCTCTTCTGTATTATTTTAAATTATTTATGTTTTTAGTTCATCATTTTAATTCAAATCTATTGACACATAATGTGATAACACCTGTAAATCCTGATTATTTTTTTTTAATTGATATTTTGAATGGAGTTCTGTGTATAGTGTGGGCAACACCACACAGGACATAACAGGACATTTCTTTTCTTACTCTACAGCATAATTGACGGGTAAGTCAGTAAAGCAGTTTATATAGTCACACAATAACCTTTATGTTTAACATTGTAATCAGCAGCTGTCTCTTTGACTTTGACCAGTAAATTCTTCCAGTTCTCAACAGCATCTGCACAAAAACCACAGAGATGTTATGAGCTGTGGATGGGAATAGCCGTGCCTGCTGAAGGCCATAGTCACTGTTCCAGGAGCAGTTCGAGACATATTGAGAGACATCTTTAACTAAACCCTTTATTGTCTTTGACAGATGTCGACGTCTAGGACTGGCTCATAATAGCCTATTTATGGCATTAAGAAACGTAAAGACACATTGAAGCAGCTGTTGCAGTCAGCATGAGGCTGTGAATTTTGGGGAAAGTAAGGGGCTTTTATTCGGAGATATGGAGGGGCGAAATCCCCGGAGTTATTAATTCCAGGCTGAGCTGAAGGGCTGTGGGCGGAGCTACATCATCCTTTCTATATGAGAGATCAACTTTCCATCACATTGCAATTTCATTAGATATCTGACCCATAAGTCCTACTGTATGCGGAAACAAGATTAGGCCCCTCTGAGTTTCAATCGTACCTTCAAATTCAATTTGAAAGTGTTTGTCCGGGACTCGCAGATGCACCTGAATATTTTGCAGGTGCGTTTCTAATGTTTCCCTCGGAGCCCATCCATCCTAATCAAACCTGCAGTTATGACACAATCACCGGGCTCGTCCATGATATTAATCATTTATGCTTTGTACTGCTTTATTACTTTTCACAATTCATTCTATTACCTAAGTGTGCTCATGTCGATGAGCTATTTTTGGTTGTCTTTTATTTCTTTTATTTTTTACCTTATTAAGTGGTGTCAATTCATTGCGAATAAAACCAGATTGATTTATTTCATAAAATATTGTTCGTAAGCGGAAACCTGTAGGTTTTTTCAAATATGCATGTTAATGTGCAAAATTTTGCACTAAAGTAAATTGAATGTGATTGTGATTATGATGACCAATTCTGGTTTGAACCTTTGTGAAAATAAATATACATGCTTGATAATGTTATCTTCTAATTCTAAAATATAACTTTATAGCAATAGTTTGAAATGCTAATTAAGTCAATTTAATTCAATATTGCACTAAATTGGCAAGAATGTTACAGTTTTCCTCAACTGTTGATTTGAATAAAATAAATACAGAGAATGAAGAAATTCTAAATACATTTTTAAATATTTAAATAAAATATTAAATCTTGACCAGGATGGTCTTTTTAAAAAGGGAACTGGATGGTTGTTGTTTTTTTTTTGTACTAAATATTGTTATTCGTTTGTATTCTACTTATTTAGTTTTTTAAATTTATTTTTAAATACGATTTGTTTTTGTCAGCAAACGTTCAGTTCAATCTCTTTGTAGAAGAAGCTTGGGCTGGTCTGAGTTTCCACACAATCACTTTCTTAAATCACAGCATTCCTATTCTATTTTATAGCATGATGGTGGCTTAATGGATTTCTTTGTCAACTCACAGCAAGAAGGACCAGTTCAAGGGTTAGTCTGGTCTTTCTGTGTGGATTTGCGTGGTCATTTGCATGCTTGCGTAAGTTTCCTCTGGGTCACCGGTTTCCTCCACAGTTCAAAACCGCATTGGGTCCAATTCAAGCTATGTGTCCCGCCTTCAGGCTCAGAGATGCTGTGATTGGCTCCAGCTCCCTGTGACCCATAAACTGTTAAAGCAGTTTAGAAAATGGAAAGCTAGATGGATTTTATCATCTAATAATATTTTAAAGTGTGATCAAAGCTCACAAACCTGTTCTGAGGGTCATCTTGCTCCAGTGCCCCAACAGCCCACAGTCATTTTCACTCCCCGTGGCCCAGTGCGCACCAGCAGGGCTGCTTCTGCGCGCAAGCAGACTGGGACTGGGAATAAGAGAGCAGATATTTGGCATGAGTGGGTGCATAATGACCTTTTTGATCTTTCGGTGTCCCTGTGGTTTCCTGAGCTCTCCGAGGAGGCGGCACAGGCCTGGCTGTAGGCACGGGCACATTTGGTCCACTCAGCATGATCCACAGGGATTGAAGTTATGCATCCTTCAGAACTGGAAAGAAATTGTTATTTATACCTGGAAATAAGTCACTCTTTTTTTAAATGTGCTGAATTTAGCATTTGGGGGCCTGGCAGTGTTGAGATCTTGTCATCAGACTGTTGAGATTGTGCTTCGCTTGTTTTATTTCCATGTGGGTTTTTATATGATGAGATTGATGATACCTTATAATTTATTTCTCTTAAAATATGATAATAAACAGGGTGCTGTGCTTGGTTTGTTTTGGTCCAAATCAGGCATTATGGTATTATTTCAGTTGCCTGTTTTTTTTCATCTTCTATTTTATCTTTTATCTGTTTAAAGTATTATTGTTTAAAGCATCAAGGCTGATTTAGGGTTTCAATTTCTGGTGCCCTACGGTTCATCATTTGGAGGGCAATTTTGACAGAGAATTTCGCAAGCCACAATGTATACAAAAATTCTATATTTTAAAAGAGCCGAAATGTGAGAAAAGAAAAATGAAGAATCAATATTTGGAGGACTCACAATGCGCTTATTTTTTATTAGAGCGCTGTGTCCAGTTGTTTTCCGGTTTGGAAATGTTTTGGTCAAGATTTGACACTCAGATTCTCATCACTGATGAAGATGATGGTCCATATCCTAAGAACGTGACCCAGGTTTTGTTCTCTTCATCACAGAGACATATGTACTGGCAAACGTTGTGGTTATTTTCTGTTCTTCTTTCTGTCAAGTTCAATAATTCAACAATTCAGGATAACATTCTTGTAGATGATGCTTCTTGTAGAAGCTGAAGGTCGTCTTCACCTGAAAGTTATTCTAATAACTATAACAAAAGTATATAGTATATCTCCTTCTTCCAAATGTGCTAAAATGACTGCGGTATGCGTACAGTATGTGAAAATAGAAATAAAAGAGCTGGCCACGTGTAGCTAACCTGAGTTTGATATCACTGGGCAATTAAAGGCTTTTTCAATTCAACATTTTGGATGAAATACTACTACTTCTCTTTCGGCTTTTCCCTTATCAGGGGTCGCCACAGCGAGTCATTCCTTTCCACCTCATTCTATCTTGAGTATCTTCTACTCTGACCCCAGCCAACCTCATGTCCTCTCTTACAACATCCATATATCTTCTTCTTGGTCGTCCTCTTGCTCTCTTCCCTGGCAGCTCCATCTATTGCAAAAATTCAATTTTGAAACAAAAAAATTGAACTGATATATTAAAAAAAGTACTTTTTGTTATTATTTATTATCTGTTATTAAATAATCCCATAAAGTTAATTGTTATTCATGGCATTGGCACTTTTAATTTAGAGTAATATTTCTAAATCCATTCTAAATGTTTGCTTTATATTTTTGAATGAATAAAGTATTTTTTTTATACTAAAGAAACCCGAACGAGCTACAGAACTGTAATAAAATCTGCAGTGTTTTTTAATTATTATTAAACTCTTGTATTTCTTACATTTATTTAAACTGTCACACTGTTGCTTTTTTCAATCCTGTTAATTGCCCCACAGGGACACACAGTTTATTTGCTTTGATTTGATTATTTGATTCGACAAGATAAAAAAAAAAAAAAAGTCTAGCAATGCATGTTGTTACATTGTAATAATGGTATAATAAAGCATTTCTGAGGAGTATAAGAAAAGTTTCCACTTTTTCCGGAAATGTTTTTCAATCTCTCTGTGTTCATTATAAACCAGGCCTCTGTTATTCTTGAGGCTGCCTTTCATTTATTGTGTTCCATGGACATCACCTCTCACCTTGCGTGTTTGATTCATCAAGATGTGTATGCTCGAAGTCAAGTTATAGTAGTTCGACCATTCCCGGCTCTGCAGCTCAGGTGGTGAAGTGGGACAAAATCAGTGGGGTCTTTCACGCCGACCACACTGCAAATAAAGCGGTGTTGTTCATGTAAAGAACACAGCGGCATTGATGGGGTCACCAATAAACACTCCAGACTCGCCACGTGTCAAAGTCTTTGAGCAAAAGCGTGACCCATTCCCTGATACTTCTATCAGAAATTCAATTTTAGATACACAAAATCCTGATGTGGAGAAGTGTTGTAGTGGGGGTCCTAATCCTCTGTAGTAGCTAGCTCAGTCTCCCTACACATATAGATTTATTCACAACCGCATTTGCACTTGACGTGGTCTGGTATTTTTAGGACTGGAATCTGAAATGATTTTTTTCCCCCCTCTTCTTCCATCCTTGTGTGCAAAATACCAATCAAATTGAAGTTCAATCTCTTCTTTTGAAAAAGACTTGGGGATTAGTGTGTACCACTGATTTGTTCCTCGTTTTTAATTTGTCTTTTGAAGGATTTGGAGTAATAAATTAAAGATGATGTACTTCGGCTAAAGCTTCTGCAAAGCTCTCAGATTTGCATTGTGGAGCCTCGCAGCTGTTTGTTACCATGGTAATTACTGCCATGACATTGTTTTCCTTTTAATGTATGAAAACGGTCACATTTCTAAGTCGTGGTGTCATATCGAATCAATTAAACACATTGTCATTCCTGTTCCCAGGGCTGCATGAATAAGCACATTTTTTTGGTCACGATAATGATATTTGTGCTAAAAATAATCATGGTGTTCATGTGTCAAGATGACCAAGAGCACAACAGAAATTTGAACTTTTTGTTGTCATTATGGGCGAAGTAAGAGTAAGTGTTTACGTTAGATAACACTTCATCAATTTTTATTTTTTTTTTGTTGCAAGAAATGTTTTTTCTTGAACCCCGAAACTTTATTTTTTGTTGTTTTTTCTTGAACCCTGATTGAGTTTATGAAAATGTAAATATAAGAGAAAAAGGAATATTGCAGTGAGGAGAACATATGATATATTCTGTATATGTATAAAAATGCACAAGAATAATATTAAGAGTGAATACATTGGCCTGAAGGTCTTGAACCCTATTGTATTTGTAAAGATTTTTATTTGAGGTTCGAACCTCATGTGCTAGAATTTCCAATTTAAAACTGGACCGATCTTTATCATTATCTTTATCTTTATCATTACCATTTTTGTTCTGCTGTTTCACTGTCGAACTTGTACAGTGAGATTGATTGTATTGGCCACTTATTGGCTATCAATCAGTTTAAGTCTCGTCTTTTCCTTTTTAGTCGTTTTTTTTTTTTTTTAAATATATATCAGATTTCCATTCATATAGTAACGTTTCCTCCCCATCTTTTGTTTTTGTGATTTATAACTGCTTAATTACTGATTTGTATAACAACAGTAGTGATATTAAAATACTGATAAGATGCTCTTAGATGAGAAATAATCATGTAACGTTAATTCATGTGAACATATTTCCTTTATTTTATTTGTGCAGTTCAATTTTTGTTATTGAGTTTTCAACCTGATTGTATTCAGATGATTCAGTTTCAAGATTTGCTTGTAGTCGTAACGGTGATAAATGTGTGTTTGTTGGGAGGTAAACATGGCAATACGCTGGGCTGAAGCACTCTTGGCAGCAGCGAGTCACTTCCTCTTACCTTGTGCCTAAGTCGCTGTGTGTTTTCCCCGCTCTGGGCCAGAGAGAGTTAATCGATAGAAAGCTAGCATGTGCTACGTGGCCGGTGTCATTTTGGCACCACTCTCTCAGTGACAGATGGGCTCTCCGAGGGCAGTGGTCTTAAGCTCTTATTGGCTATCAATCAGTTTATTACATCATTAATATCTCCCTGTCTTTTCCTGTTAGTCGTCTTATGGGCGGATAAGCGTTTCCCTTTATGTTGTTGTACCCTTGACTCTGTACTGACATGAAGAAGGATGACCAGGGATGCTGCTTTTCCTTCTGAAGTCGTAGAGTAGAGCTGCACGATTCTGGATAAAATGAGAATCACGATTTTTTTGCTTAGAATAAAGATCACGATTCTTTTTGGATATTTTATTATTTTCAATACTCAACCCTAAAAATCAGGTTGTCAAACAGCAATAAAATAATAAATATTACTTATAATACTTTACATTTAATTAAATGGAATGAAACATAATGTAGTGTAAACATAATGTTGTAAAGAAAAAAAAAAAATCACCAAAAAACATTCCAAGGAACCGTATTATGTACAGTTGAGGACAACATTATTAGCTCAGTTTAAAAGCACTTTAGACATACTTTTCAAACAATGATAATTTTGTATTTTGTCCTCAACTGTAGATGTTTGCTGTAGAATGTATTGGAAGAATGTTTGGAAGAATCGTACAAATGCTGAATTAGGATCGTGAAGGGGTAGAATCGAAATCGCGATCTTTTAAAGATTAATGGTGCAGCTCTATTGTAGAGCGGTGTGAGGCTCGGCGGTGGGCATCTTTTATAGGCTTGGCTGCACCAGAACCCTCTGGCCCTAGTCGGATGCCAGGCTCGAGTGACGTGGAAGTGCCCTTCTGCGATGGCTTATCCCGATCCGTGCTGTGAAAGGAGGATTTGTTCCTTATTTGCTTGAGCATCATTACCGAGCATTTCCCTTTTCTTTCAAGCACATCGTTTGCCACGCTCGCCGTGGTTTTGCTTATCTTCACGCTAATGTCTGGGTGTATCTGATGTGAGATGGAGGCCAGATCGTTGGGACGGGGACTCGTCGAGATTGGGTTGATGAGCGATGTGGTATCGGTGAACGGTTTAAAGATACCGCTTTGATTAAGCTCTGCTAATGAGCAGCTCAATAAAAATAAATCTTCCTGATGCAATAAACACGGGCTTGATTGCGAGCACCCAGGGGTGTGACGGCGTAATCCTTTTGTGCACAGCGTGTCGAATGCGTTCCGTATATGCTTGAGAATCAACCGCAATCATCCTCACCTCTTCTCTGATGATCGGGTGCTGTTCTCCATCTCTCCATCGTCTGCCTGTCTGTCTGTCTTGCTTCTTTTTTTTATATATTTTTTTGTGTTTTATTTTAATGTCGCTTGTGTTATTTGTTTAAGATGATTATAATGTATTACTTGAGACGGTAGTAAAAGTGTATTATTTTTAACTGTAGTTTGTGTTTTTATTATTTTATCCACATTTAGAGTGATTTGGTTTTTATTATTTTTTTGAACAATTTTATTTTTACTTCATTTGTTTTTATTTTTTATTTTTATAGAGTACTGTTTTTGTCTCCCCTGTTGTTTCTAGTTTGTTATTTTACTGACATTGTATTTAGCAAACTTCTTGAAAATAATAGAATACTTAATACAAAAGTTCTGTACGCATCTATAAATGACTTGTATATTTAACATATAACACACAAATATATATATATATATATATATATATATATATATATATATATATATACATACATACATACATATATATTAGATATGTGTGCGCTCAAAAAATATATAAACTAATATATAAATTATGCATGCATAATATGTGTACGCATTTTTTCGATAAAAGCCTTTTAGTCTAGTTAATTTAGTTTAAGTAGTTTGCCACTCAAACCTTCCTAGAAGCTCTATACTAGGGTCCAGAAAAATTAAGCAAATAAAATAAAACATTTTTCAGCTTTTTGTAAATGATAGATATACAGTGCAGATTTACATTTGAATTTTTGCTTATACCGTATCTGCCAAAACCAGACAATCATTTGCAGCCATTAAAGAGCATCGTGCCATTGTTGGTCATTCACTATATAAACCATGGTGGTTTCCAGCTCTAGGTGAAAGCCTCGTGGTTTTGATTCGCCACCAAGGTTTTTCAAGGCAACTGTTCAGTTCCGTTAACAGCACACATTGTCCTATGAAATGCATGAAGGGGGAAGTGGAAGAGATATGCAGTTTAATGTGCATCCTCCGAACACAACCCAATTTAATTATGTGTTAGAAGAAGGGAAATCTCCTGGATTTACTCGGCAAGACCCACAGCAGTCTGGCCCTTTTTTATGAGGCAGATAAATTTCTCATCTATTTGGCTTGTGCGCCTTAGTTCCTCGGTTGAGGCTCAAGGTTGGAGGAAGAAGTACCTTTCCTCCGCTTGCAATTGGGACCATATGGTGCCTGGCGCAGCACAGGAAGGAAGTGTGGAAATTGCAGAGAATGAGAGTTTGGATTAATGCATCTGAACTGGGCATGGTCAGACAAATCCACAGCGCAACCAGACTGGCCAGACCCCTTAACGGCCCCTCTGCTGCACGGAATGAAGGGGGGGGGGGGCAGGGGGAGAGATAGGTAAAGGAACATTTAAACCTCTGCCCTTTTTCAAAGGCACTGCATTATGAGCTGTGGCACACTTTATTGATAGGAATTTGAGGGGTGGAGTGAAGTGTGCTCGGTGGGCATGCTGGGTAAATGAGGTAGTTCAGGAGCAGTAAATAGAGTAGCTCACGGACGAAGGGCTGAGTTTATTTTTCAAACCGTAAGAGTTCTCTTCACGCTTAACTTTTAAATGTTGGGATTCTTTAAAAAAAAAAAATAGGATTAAAAAATAAATAAATAAATATAAAATATAAAAAAAAAGTTTTTAGTTTTTTGCAAAACCGTTGGCTTGTTGAGTTTTTATTATTATTATTACAATTACATTTTTACAATTGAAATTGACAGTAAAAAAAAAATGGAGCTGTCAAAACTTCCCATGTAAAGAAACGCATTTGTATGCAGTTCGGCTTGTTTATAAAAGTTGGGTTGCAAATGTATAAATTTTATATATATAAAAAGTTCACACTAAAAACGTTTTTTTATTTTTTTATTTTATATTTATCATTTTGTAGAGGCATCTACAAATGCCATATTTTCATATTCAACTTTGCTTGACATTTTCAAGTTGAGTAAACTTAAAAAAAAATGTCACCCAATGTCAAATACGCATCCAACGTTGGCACCGCATGACAATCACAAGTACTGTAGAAGACCCACAGCATGAAGTTATTTTCAAAAAAAATGCTGACCGAGGCAACATTCATCGATTCTACTAATTACACATACACCCCACAATCTCTCACGTTCAGACTCTATTGACAACTCATGGCCAAATAAAAACTACTTAACTGAAATGATACTGCAGTTTTTGTCTGCAATTTTGATGCTGGTTTTTTTTTTACTGATCCAAAATAGGCCTTTGACTGCATCAGACAGTTTTTTTTAACTGATCCTTATTTTTATGTTTTTTTTTTTAAGCCTCTTAGCCTATGATTTGATCTCGAATAACGTCAACCATCTTGACTAAAGAACATGCCGGTAGAAGGTCCATTTGTCTGTAAATGTGACAAGGTATATGCAAACTAATGTAACCCACATGAGTCGGATCAAATCTGATCAGGTGATTAAAGATTATCACATTTTATTTATTTATTTATTTCAAACCTCACCTTTGTAAATAGTTTATTTGGGCCAAACTAATCACACACACACACACACACACACACACACACACACACACAAACAAATATATACATTTAGGTAGATCCAACTACCTTTTTTCAACTTTACTGAAGAAATAATTAGGTTTTAAGGTTTCAGCCTTATTTTCAAAATGGCTCAATATTGTATATTTTGTACATAATTTTGTTTCTTAAAAAATTGTATTTTTCTTGAAATGGCCTCTGAACAATCAATCAATCAATTATTAAATCAACCAATTAACTTTATTGGACGTTTTAAAGTGTTTCTGGACATTTTTAAGCATTTGTAAAGTAGAGTAATAAAAAAATCATAGTTAAGTAGAGTAAACTCAAAACAGTTTGGCGGGAGAGTTGAGTTGAGTTAAATCAACATTTTACTAGTACAATTTACAGTAAAAAGCTTAACTGCACAGCGTTGCTTTAATCGAGGTGTCACTTTACCCACTGTAATGGCAATCTTTCTGTCCTCTATGGTATGTTTGGCACAGTGATAGGCGAGTGTAGTAGGAGAAGAGAGGGGCTGAGATGTTGCCGTCTGCACAGGGCCGGTCGTACTTCTCTGGTTTTTTCGGCTTCTTGGTGGCGTGACAGAAAGCTCAATATGACTGTAGTTGCGAGTCTGAGGCTGCTTTAATGAAGATGCTTTTCCAGTGTTGACAGACTCTCCTGTCATTGCCGCCTCTACCCTACAGCATCTACCCGTACCTTGTCAAACAGGAGCATGTTCCACAACGCAACAATGTGGTATGATTTTCACACACGACAGTTTTACCGTAGACTAAATTTTGCAGATTCATGGCTGTTGGCTTTCTAGCCCCCCTTGTTCAGGACTGAATTTACGGCTGGGTTTTTTGGCCCAAAATATTAAAGCAAGGGGTTATAGTGTGGTTTCCATGCATCGTAGAGATTCGTGCTTTCATGAGGATTTGGAACAAAACAGCAGCAATACATGGGGGTTTACTCTGTATTTGTAGACTTTTTTTACTTGTTTGCGCGATTTTACTTTTTTGCAATGTGATAATGTTAAATAAATGTAAGTTTGGGATGTGTGTGTGTGTCTGTGTACTTATCCATGCATCCATCCATCCATCCATATGCACAAAATGTTTAATTGTGGCAAAACTACGTAATTGTTTTTCTTTATAATTAAAAAAAATTAATTTGGCTATGTTTTCGTGGACTATTTGCCTTTCAATCTATGTTTTAGAAGAGCTCCATTAAAGTTCTTTTTAGGGTCGTTTCGATATTAATTCTGATTGGTGATTTAAGTGATTGTGTAGGTGCAGTTTTGGTGTGTCTCAGTTGCTTTAATGAGGTGTGTGTGTCCATCTCTGACTCCAGGGATTCAATCTCTTCTCCTGATGAGGATGGAGAGGGAAACCAAACCAGCAGCCCACACCACATCATTTATTTGCTCTTTGCCAGGACCCCCCACCCCTCAACTCTTTATTGATCGCACCTCTGCCACTAAATCCCACAGCACCAGCCGTCCAGCATGTGAAAAGAATGTTTGGTTTTCTTGGCAGTTTGGCTAAAAAAGAAAAAAAAATTCCGCCAAAGGAGTCAGACCATGAGTTTTGTGATGTCACGTCTGGACTTTTTGTTTTTACAGCAGTGGCAATGCTTGCAATTCAAGAAACAAGATCCCTTTATTTTCCACTCATAATCTGTGCCAGGACACTGATCCCCCCAGTTGTAAGATTGCAGACACCTTACTATAGTCCAGTGATTAACATGAGAGCTAGATTTTACAAGGATATTTTCATATATAATACTTATAATTAATAGTAAAAAAAAACATCTCAGTATTTTGGCCAAGCGAAGTTCATCTTAAGAAATGATGGGATGTTTTCTGTTAGAACAGTTAACAAAGTAAAAATGTAAAATGTTAAAAGACAAAATTATTATAAATGCATTAGGTTAAAAATACATATGGAAAGAACAATAATATGGAATGCACTTAATAATACATATAATTTCATGTACATCTTAAAATAAAATTAGTAATTTAAGAAAAATATCAATACCAGTTTCCTGAACTGCAAAAATTTTATAATTGGTCATAATTAATTTAGACACTTAGTATCAAATTAACTGGCCAATTAGAAGAAGCCATTCTGAAGGCATGTGTGTTTGGGGAAAACGTTGTTGTAACATTGTGTTTTGTAACATATTTCCAAAACAGTTCTAAAGTAACGTCCAAGGTTACATCGTCATTTTTAGTGGTTTTGTGATGAAGTGTAAGTGTTTATTTTAAATATATTTTATTCCAGTAAATTTGCTCAATAAAATTGTACTATTTTTATTAGTTTCTTTATTATTGACTTTTTATTATTGACTGCTTATTGACTTTTGTTTTTTTTTTTATCCAACATTTAAAAACATTAAGTATTTTGGATACGTTTCGGTTTGCTCAAAAACAAGCACCCAGTCTCTCTTTCAATCCAAGTGAAGGTCGAATTACTTTTATTAGTCCTAAAATCCAGGGGTAGAACAATGTGAAGGAAGGGTCTCGCATGGTTGCCAGATACTAACAGCAGGAAAGACACAGATTTTCTCACAAGGCAGTGTCTGCGCCAAGTTAAATCCATATTTAAATCCTGCTCTGGATGGGAGCTGCATGTAAATGAATGCTCTTTGGCATCCTGCTTGAGCTCTGAATCCACAGTAGTTATGTTGGGATGCCAACGCGTGCATAATTTGCATTTATTTTGGAGCTAATTTTCGTAATTAAGGAGAAAAAAAACGATGCCTCCGAAATAATTATGATGATGAGCTGTATGATATCTGCGCTGCAAAAACAGGAACCGAATAAAGTCGAGTGTCTATCAGAGTGAAAAGGCTTGATTTCAGAGCAGTGGCATTTTCAGAGGCTTACGTAGTTCATCCGATTCCTGCTTGACAAAACAGCCGAGACCCTCGATGGCTGGATGGGATAGACCGGGATCAATTTGATCAAGCTGTTTAGATCCAGTAGATCACTTTTACCAAAAACCATATGCAAATTGTTCCACCTAGGGCAGTCGAGGCCATTCATTGGCTGAGATTTTTAAACGTGTCACTAATGCAAAAAGTCACTAGCTCAACCGGTTTTCTTGTGAAGATCTCCACACTTTGGCCTTCAGATTCTCTGTAGAAGGAAATTGGGCTTTATGTTCCTCAATTGCTTAGGGATGGTGAATAATCAAGCACGCTGGTTGTGGAAGATGCCTTGGATGGGCCTGCGGGCTCTGCAGCGTAATGCTCTTCACAGCGTGTGCTTTATGAACCTCTCATCGGTGGGTAGTAAGACAGTCGACTGAAATAAAGGTGATGAATGGCTGTTAAGAGAAGCTGCAGAGGCAGGTGGATTAAAAGAGCAGTTGTAAATTAGCCGTTCGGGAAATGGCAAGTTTTTTCAATCACTAACCTTGACATGGAACATCTCATGACATCAGTCCTCTGTGTTTTGGCAGATGGTTAAATTGAGCAGCTGACTCATAACAAAGTGAACCGCAGAAATGAGGAGGTTCTCTCTTTTCTGTCATGTTCTCTCTCGTTCATTTTTAGTCTCTCTCTTTCCTTCATTTTGTATTCTCCTTTACACTTCTTAATATATTGTTGTGTGCTTTGAGACCGTTAAAACGGTGAAAAGCACCTTATAAATGCTCAGAACTTGAACTTTTTCCATTTTGCTCTTTCTTTTATGTTCTGGCTCTCTCTCATTCACTCTCTCATTTGTGCTATTTTGCTCCCTCTAGTTCACTTTTTCACTCACTTTCTCACTCTTACTCTGTTCATCTTTTACTCACACTTTCTTCTGTCTTTTTACTCTTATTTATTGTCAATTGTTTTCTTGCTCTCCCTTTCTTTCCAACAGTCTCTCTCACTCTAATGCACACACTTCCTCTTTTTTTTTCATTTTCATAGTATTTTTTTCACGTTTTGAATTCTCGTTCACTCAAAACTCTCTCACACTGCAGTTCAATCTCTCGTTTTCAAACTTTCTTTTTTCTCTAGTTGTCATTAGTTCATGCTCTTTTCATTATTTTACCCACTCACTATTTTTCTGTCACTTTGACTCACTTTATCACACACTTCAACTCATTTCTTTCCTTTTTATTAAATGTATCTCATTTTCACTCTGTTTTTTTTTTGTCACTCTTTTTTGGTCTTACACTTTTTAATTTTCTTACTACCATTCACTCTTTCACTTTAATGCACACATTTCACTCACTATTTTTTTTCCCCCACTGCCACTCTTTTTCTTGGTCTCTCACCTGTTCATTTTCTTTCCGTCACTCCCTCACACTTTCTTTTGAATGCACACACTCTCTTTGTCTGTTTCCATCTAAATATGTATTTTACTCTCTTTCTGTGTTTCTTAACTTTTCGCTTTTTCTCTGTCACTCAATCTTGCTCTCACTGGTTCTTTTTTCTTTCCTCACTCTCTCTTTCCCTTTCTTCTTTACCCTCCCTCTCTTTACTGAGCGCACACACACACACACACACACACACACACACACACACACACAGGCACACACACATTCTCTCACACACACAGTTTTTTATATTTAGCTTTTTCATCAAGGGTTAGCAATTCACACTTCTCCAACACCTTCTCAAGTGAAGGAGGATTATTGAAATAGCATTTGAATTTGTCTTATTAATGACATTTGTCTTTTTCTTAGATGTTTAACTAAGAGGTTAAACTGATAGATTGTCTCATTAAAATGTATGAAATTCTCTAATGGTCTCGTGAGAGGAACGTCCCCGTGAAGTCATTTTCTAAATGCGTCGTTTTACGCATCCGTTGTCTGACTCCTTTCAGGTCTATATCACATTTGCTGGCAGTGAATTTTTTTTAAACGTTTTATGAGCCATTATTGACTTGGCGTAATGTGTAACTGCGTGGAAGAAATTTTTTCAAAATTTTATTTAACCTGCTTGTCTGACCGTGTGGCTCAAACGCCGCTGTTTTGCAACACATTTTTCGACACACACACTTTTATATTCTTACGCAGTTTTATATGCAGGGAATTTAATGGTAGATTGAATTGGATTTCCAGAAATGGAAGTAATTGAGGAATTATAAAACCGACAAGTACATACATTTCTTTTTAATGTTTTTGTTCTTTTTCTAAGGGTGATATATTATGTAACATTTGATTCTAAATTGATATTGTTGAACACAAGACAACTATGTACGTAACTCAATGGAACTAGCATAAAAGAACTAGCAATATAATTAAACATTTACTCATTTATTTTTTATATTGTATTTAATCCATCAGCACTCATAAAAAAGTCTTTTTTTTATGTTAATAATAGTTTTATTTTTCTGACGTTTTATTCCCAGATCGTGCTTCGCGTTTGTGTAAAGATTCTTCTCTGAGATTGTTGACTTGCCATCAATCCGTGTTACTTTTTGCAATGGGCTGAAATCAGATAAAAAAAATTGTCGAAATTACAAACATGAATTATCAACAGTACGCCGAGATATTGATGTTTTTTTTTCGCCGCAATTTCGAGACTCATACATGAGACTGAAGTAGGGAATGTTGTTACCTGCAAAACAATATTGGCTCAAACAGCCTGAAGAAGCCAGCAGTCATATATCTTTACCCAACAGCCCCAGACAAATGTGATTTTCAAAGCCAGATATTGTATTTGTTCATCACGTACCAGATGTTGAATCAAGTCAATTGCTTCAACTTTACGTTTTTATTTATTTATGTTTCTGTGTTTTCCGAGGCTGTCTTTGGAGTGGAAAGGCTTGTAAAATATGAGGTTTATCAAACTTTCAGCGCTCAGCTATTCTGACGAGCTTCAGCAATACATCACTGACAGAGCCGAGCGCTCCGGCTGCACCAATATGAACACGTCAGCACAGGAAAGGGGGGTTTGTTACGTTTTTATGAGTGATTTATGCAAACAGAAATAAATGGCGCGCCGTGGCCGGGCTGCGCTCTCGTAAAGCGCTGCTTTTGAATGGAAGTCTGAGGGATTAACGGTTCCACCGCGCTCTTTCTCTGCGGTGGACATGACCAATCGCCGTGGTCTCAACATTTCCACTCCTCGCGTTCGCTTTTGTGTCAGTCACTGCTCCTGGAAAGCGGTTTCATGTGTGAAGTCAAGGCTTGTCATTTCTTTAGATGAAGCTGATGATGTTTGAATAATAACTTTGCTCTTATTGAATTCAGCAAGACTTTTTTTTTTTTTTTGCTGCATTTAGCAGTTTTATTCAAAGCGTCTTGTGTAATATTACAAAAAAATGTTATTTGTTTATGTTTTGCAAAATACATAACATAACAAGTCGTATTACAAAAATATTTGTTTGCTTTTGTTATGCTAAATGCATAACACAACCTGTGTTGTACTACCAAAGTTTTGTTTGTTTGCTTGCATAACACAACTTTTTAATAAACAAAAATAATGTATTATTGTGAATAACGTATAATGTAAGTCTGCAGATGTTGTTCTTCACATCTTATGCATATTATCAAGCGTTGTATAATCGATAGGATTCTAAATAAGCATGTTTGTATATAAATTAGATCATTTTCAAATAATATATTAGGTCACGCCCGCTAAACACTTTTATTTATTTTTATTTCTCCACGACTGACATTTACAGGCGCCTTACCCGGTCCTCAAGGTCATCGTACAATACATACTTAAAGAAAAATGGGATTTTATGCAGTGGCCTGTTTCTGATGGAGTTGTGAATCTGTGTGTCGGACAGGTATGGATGAGAGGCCGAGCCAGGCGTCATGGGCACCAGGTGGCCAGTCCAGTCCATCCTACGAGTCCTCCAGGGTAAGAGCGGTCACACCTCATTTCACATAAGCGCATTCACACTGCACGGTGTCATGTGAAGGCAGCAGTACAGTATTCAATATTATTAGTGTGAGTCTCTCCTCCGCATGTGTCCTAATATACTTTAGTTCATTAATCATTTAGGTATCACTATCTATATAGCTTTATTTATGTATATAATTTTTTATATATATATATATAAAAAAATTTTTTATATATGTTTATATATATATAAAAATATAGCTATACGTATATGCACCCCTTTTTTTTTGGATTTTCAACGCTCAAAAACTTGAGGGGTGCTTACAATCACCGATTTCAAGTGAAACGACACTCGTATTCAAGTGATACGAATAAAGAATAAGACGTATTTTAAAGAGACATCATCAATTTTACATAATTTTAGCCAGAATAGTAAATATATGTATAATAAATATATGATATAATAAAATAAGTGTAATGTAATGTAATATGGATCTATTCATGTGTGTGTATATGTGTGTGTGTGTGTGTGTGTGTGTGTGTATACATATATATATATATAAATATATATATATACACACATTTTTTCATTTTTTTTATTCTGAAAGATCAGGTGGGTATGCTTATATTTGCATAAATACGGTATATGTATGATGATGTATTAATAAAAAGACATTATATTGTATATGTAAACTGTATATACACATATTTTTACGTGTTATCAGAAGTGTGTATGTGTGTGTGTCTTTGGATTATTAGATGCAAATATTAGCATTTCTATACGTATATTATATAATATATTAATTAAACATTATAGTGCTCTTTTTTTTGTGAAAAAAGCATTTGATGGATATTTATGGAGTCTTATGGAGTGAAAGGATAGAAACGATTGATTCAGTTCACACACTGTCTGAAATCAAAATCCACGTCATCAAACCGGAATCATTTTTTATTTAGGCGGCTTTGTGTTTTAGAGCAGCGAGTGTGAAGATCCATCTCTTCCTATTTGTTTGTTTGTTTTTCACGTGTTGGTGTGTTCAGGGCGTCCTGTATGAATTTCATTTCATGTCAATCTCCTGTCACTTCCGATCAGAAATCAGTCGGATGTCGGAGACTCACTCACCACACTGTCTTGTTTATTCCCAGTGCCCTTCCCCACTGCACATCTACAGGCAATGGCAACGCCGCCGGCCTGATTTGAATTATAAGACGGAGACGCGTACGATATCTTTGCTCTAGGTGCATGGAAATTAGTGCTGGCGACGATGCTGGAGATGGATTCTGCAGACAGATGTTTGCACCTGCACACGCACACACACTCGCACCAACATCAGAGTCACATTTCAACCAGAGTAAAATACGTTTTAAGCACTTTCAAACGGAAATTATCATAAAATATGGCCTGCAGTGTAATCATCATAATTTCCATGCCAGTGCCTCCAGCTAAACATTCCAACCGCTTTTTTTTTTTTGTGTGAAAATAACCTTTACTCCGTGTTAATGAATTTTTGCCCAATGTAGAGCAGTTTACACCTTGAATAATAAGAGTCTCTGTGAGCCCTCTCCAGTTGAGATTTATCAGAAGACCTGGATTTAACGGAGGTTTTTGTGAGGAAAGTTCTAGAATTTTGGGTTGCAATAAAATTCAGTTTAGAACAAATTGAATTCATTTAAATCGCGGAGTTTCTGCTGCAGAGCCTATTTTATTCTGACTTCACACGCAGTTTCTCAACTTGGAACGTAATTGTTTCACTGATTTACTTTCTCTAAACTGTGGAATTCTTACCTCCAAATATTTGTCCGTTTCACTTTGTCTTTTCTTACAGGAAATAGAATTATTTTTAACATTTACACTTTGTCCTGCTGCTGTTGATGCATTAAAGCAGCCTGAGAAAGTGACCAGGCTGTTCCTCTGCTTTTCTCTCTGTGCATTTTTTTTAATACAATTAATTATTCAAGTTATTTAATTTGATAAATTAAAATACTTTTTATAGCTTGTTTTTGTGCTTTGGAATATTTGGTGCCATGATAAATGGCCGTCTACTGTAAGTTCATTTATTCTATTGATAAAACATTGTCAAGCAAGAAAATACTATTACCATTTTTACGCAAATATAAGTATATATTTACAATTTTAGCGGCTTAAAAACGTACAGGGTGCTTATAATGTCAATTTCAAATATTCACGTAAATATAAGCACTGATTTCTTTACATAATGGTTGTGGACACAGACGTGCATAAGGGTTTCACAGGGGAAAAATAACACTGGAAGAAGTAAGATTTAACGAAAAACAATCATTAATATTTGAACTGACCATATTGCATCCGGTAGATTGCCGTGCTAAAGGCTAAAGGGCTAGCACTTGAATACAAGACCAGCAGCTGCAAAAGCTTCGGAGCAAACAGAAAACAGTTCACAACGAAGAACACCAGAGTCAAACACAATCAAATCGCTCTGTCTGCTACACAGAGGAAAACGTGACTGTTCTAATATTTACGTCTAACAAAAATTGAGCTCAGTCAGCTTTACGCTATGCTCTTTTAGCGCAAAAGCCCATGGGAACCAGTGAGCAGCAAAGTATGATGGGAGGTGTAGTTTCGACCGATTTCGAATCTATTGTTTTATTATTTTTAGGTAAAACAACATTGAAGTGATACGAGTCACAAGTTAAGATAACATAAAGAAAAAATAGTATTTTAAAGAGAAAATTAACGTAATTTAGCCAGAAACAAAGAAAATAACCTTTTATTTTTATTTTGTGGCAGAAAAATCAGGGGGGGTGCTTATATTTGCGTAAATGCGGTAATAAGTCGAATACCATTTCACAAAACAACATCACAAAATGTAACTAAAATTCCTTATACACACTCGTTAGCCAATTGGCTTTTTAATAAAAAAAAATCAGTATTTAGAAATGAAATATAACAAGGTCAGACGTCTTTATTCAGCATCTTCACCGTTACACTGTTTTTTCTGTCCTAATGTGCTTGAAGAACTCTTATCAGATAACTGAACAGCGGGTTTTCGGTATTGAAGTATTACCTGCGAGGAACACAGGAACCCATTGATGAGCTTTCACACGGATCCTCTATTTTACAAGAGTCTCTCCCTCGCTTTCTCCTCCCTCGTCTTCTGTGTACGAATGTGATTAGTGGACTGTGAACAGACTGGATCCCCGGCTAGCTGACCTTGGCTCTCTGCCAGGCATCACATCCTGGGCAGCTCCCATCTGACAGCCCAGCCCACATACGCCACCTTTCCCACACACCCCGATGTCCCACAATGCCTTGCTCCTGTCCATCACGCCGCTATCACCCATCCCCAACACTTTGAAACGACACCGGGGCATCCACCTTCCCATGGAAGAAGAGTCTGAGAGTGACTTCCTGCACCGAACTGTCCTGGAGAAGGTGTGCTGCATGCTTAAGTAGTGCCAGCCACCATCTTTTAAAAGCGGGAAAGAATTACACACGAGATTGTTGGGTGATGATGATTAATGATCAGGCCTTCCTCGCCTTAACGTAGACAATCTTCTCATCCGCTCTTCTTTCTCCAAACTGTCATTGGAAGGTTTCCGAAAGGTCATGAAGCTGAAATTAGGTGGCACGCGGGCAAGATCGCTGTGTTTGCGTCCATGCTCTTGACTGGATCTACACGTCCTTTCAGGAAGTTACATGGCTGTGCTTCATATGCTGAAGCTGTGGTGGGCTTGAATAATTCCACGAGATTGTGGCTTTACTCGCACATAGTAATGGACACTAGCAGGTGCAGACCCCTCCGGTGAGGGTTAATGTGGCTTGATGGGTCGGGGGGAACATTTGACTGTAGCGCCAGGCAGATTTTCACGGGCTCCGGGATTAACACAGCTACAGAGTATATTACGGGGGGCAGGGACTGTGAGTTTTGAAGGCACACACTGTGACCGATATTTAGACCTAAGCCCCCAAAGCTGATAACAGTCATGAAAAGACAGACCTCAGCTGCTTAGGACTGAACCTGGCTTATTCTTTCTATTCCACTGTTTTGTTGTCTTTTGTTTCATTCCAGACTTTACATTTTTTTTAATCTGTAACCGACATAATTTCTTGGGTTTTTTTTTTTGTTTTTTTTTTGGCGCATCAGGCCTTTCTGTCACATTATAGCTGAGATGTTTGTACTCGGGCTCTCGCTAAACTTGAAACGTTTCCTAGCAACTGCTTTAACTTGCGAAGGAGAAACTTCTAGCGTCTAATAAAAAAGCACACTTTAGAGAAAATAAACGCTGAGGCTAATTCGTAGTCCCGCCATCTTTGAACATCTATGTTTGAACATTATAAATATGAAAAATATCATTTAAAACACACAACACTCACAATATCATTTAAAACACACAAAACACACTAGGTTTTTACTTTATCACATTTACCATATTTTTTGGACTATTAAGTGCACAAAATTAGTTTAAAAATAAATTGTGTACCTTAAGATCAATCTTGAGCAGTGGTGTAAACTGCTTGAGTAAATGGACTAAATTCAGGACGAATAAAATACTTAAGTTCTTTTTTATATTGGATATGTTACAACTTTTACTTTTACTATGGTATTCAGGTACTCTTTACACTTCTGGTCTTAAGAAAATAAAATCAGTATCTTATGTGAAAACTGTTAAGTGAACTACAAACTGTCTTTTTATTAACGTGCGTTTTAAAATCCGGTGCGCATTAAATCTGAAAAATGTTGCCAATATTGCCAAAGCTCATTGTTTTCTATATTGTTTCCCTGTTTTTAAGGCAATTGGTGACTTTGAAGAACGGGCTTTTTAATGAGGGTGATGGAGAAATATTGATGGTTTCAGGGGACAGTTGACCAGTTACTTTTCCCTAAGTAATTAGAGGAGTGTCATAGCACTCAATTAGCAAGTCCGGCTAATAATGTGTTTAATGCTGTGATCTCTTTCCTCCAGGGCTTTGGAGACAGCACTCATTATGCTGATCACTTGAGTGACAGTCGATTAGTGTCCCATGAAGGATTGTCCCCAACACCTTTCATGAGCTCCGGCATAATGGGTGAGTATTCAAGGTGATTCTGCCACCGTCTTTCACACTCGCATCGATCCACTTAGCAATACATATTAATCAGCCGCCTTGATTGGAAAATGGCCGCCGCAGAAAGATGAGTATGTTGCCTAGTGGACTCGTGTCCAAAAGGTCACAGGTTTGAATCCCTGTCGCCTGCCCACTTTTGGTTTTTCCAGTTTGGTTATAGCCACTTACCCTGTTTTTTCTTTTCTTTTTTCAACGGGATGGGATTTTAATTCTGGTGGACAGTAAATAACGGCATGGTTCAACCGTCTCATCAGATCTGGTCATCCAATAAAAAATGGAGAGAAATTAAGCATCGATTCTTTTTTGGTTTGTTTGTTTCGCGCTGCTATCACAAGTGACCCCCGACCATTTCTGAATGTTCCCGTGGTGCGACTCTCTTCAGGAGTTGACCCTCCCCCAGGGTGGAAGTCACACCATCAGTACAGTTTTCCATCACAAAAGATGGTCCTCCAGCGAGCAGAGAAGCCAGCGGCGTGCTTCAGTGCCTGGCTGTGATTTACAGGGAAAAGTAATGGAGGGAAGGAGCGAGAAACAGAAAGGTATCAGAGGTGGTAGTGAAACAAACAGATGTATTCTCACGCAAAGCCCTCGGCCGCGGGTTTCTCGCTCTCCTCTTTCCGATGAGGTGTGAAACTCGACAGAACCCGCTCCGCTTCCCCTTTTGCTTCCAAAAGTGTTTCATATGATTTTCCGTTTGTATTAGCTGAGTTTATGCTTGTTTGGCTCTTGTTTTGCTGTCTGTTTTGCTGACTCCACAGGCACAAAGTGGAATGCACATTATTCAGCATCAGGATTATGTGCACTGCTGATTTTGTAAAATAGTCAACGCTTTTTATTTTTCTTTAGGATAATTGTGGAACAAGTTTTTTTTGTTATGAGACTTTTTTTTTTTCCTGCCCTAGTTTTTTTTTCTAAGAATTATCTTTAAGCTTGATTTTAGTGTGGTGAGTTTCTCGCTATGGCCACTAGGGACTGTATTAAAACTGTGCTCACCATCTTAGTTACACACACGAAAGCACACAAAACCGAAGCAGTGGGCAGTCTTGAAATGAAAATTAAAATAAATGCAGCGGGATTAACCACAAATAATTACGGTAGATTTTTGCAAAAGCATGTATCAGCATTTCCAGCAAAAATAAATCTGAATTTACTAAAGCTGATTTGGACTAACTGAACAATGGAGTAAGTCTACTTTCTTTTGGATAAAAGCGTCTGCCAAATGGCTGTAAAGCAATATAAATTGAGAATAATACAAACTTACATATACAAAAACTATTTTTATAATAATAATAATTATTATTATTATGCTTATGATTTTAATATTATTATAAAATACATTATATATGTATATATACAGTATATACACATATAAATAGGTTTAGAATACACTGTATTTTAATACAGTATAGAAAAATACAGAATCATATACAGAAGAATACAGTATAGTAATACCTCTAAAAATATATTTATATATCAGAAAACAATATATATGTAAATACACACACACACACACACACACACACACACACACACACACACACACACATATATGAGAGCGAGACAGATACAGGTGAACAGTATATCTTTTTTGTATTCTATGAAATCCAAATATACTGTATATATTAAAAAAATGTGATATATAATCTGCTATATGCATATAAAATATTTATAGTTCAGTTTTATTATTGTGGCGCCTTTCGAGACCCTCAAGGACAAAAGTATAGTTTATTTGAGTTGATTTAAATACAGTAAAATAACATAATTTATTGGATTTCACCCCACAAAAAAACATTTCTCTTTAAACTAGCAGCTACGTGCCAACCTCAGCAAGATGCCAAGCTTGTGCTCTGGCAGCTGTTTTGTGAGAGAAGACTGAGTGAAACTGACTTGACTTGAGAATCACAGCCAAAAATCCCACCGCTTTGGAATTTTGTCAGAAAAGCCATTCTGCAACAAAACAAAGGTATCCACCAAGTAAAAAATAAAACCACCTCCAAAATCTGTGATGAAGTGAAAACGCAAAATTCAACCCAGAGAGAGGCATTGCATTATTGCTATTAATCTACTATACAAACAGCTAAAATGAGGCAGCAAGTCATATGAATGGTGCAGTTCTGGTTACAATGGGATATTTATCCGCTGGATGTGATTGATGGATTTTAGTAGGTGTAGGTCTCAGTGTCTGCGGCTTTTGTGATGAGCACGCACATGACAGCTTTATGGGCTGCTGAACCCCGGCTCTTTGTCGCATCACCCTGGAGACTGGTTACCATGCAAGGTGGCAAGTTTACGGATGGGTGCAACTGCATGTGGACCAGCAAAACAAAGCGCACGGATTGATCGGTTTGTGTCTGTGAGTGTGTTCCGAGGAAGGATGTTTGGTTTTCCTCTCCTGTTGATGCAGCACTAATTACGGCTATAAGTAGCAAAATATGGAAATGATCCGGAACAATGATGTGTCAGGGAATTAGACAATCTGATTGCGCAGCTAAATTGGCCGAGCTATCTTTCTGGGATTGGACGAGGAGGCCGAGTCTTATCAAATTGAATTTCAGCGGTAATATCTGGGATTTACATGGAATTACCCATTCCGGAGCAACCTCATTAAATCTGCTCTGAAATGTTATTACTCGCCAGTGAAAAAGGCAAAAGCTTGAATGTGAACGTAATACAATTAGGCATTACCGTCGACGAATGGCATTTGCCAGGGAACTCTAGAGCGAGATTTACTTGGTTTACGTGACCCATTTCTTTTTTGTCTCCAGCGTGTGGCGTTTAAAAGCAGAGCCTTGGTAATCTAAGTGGATTATCTCAAGTCAAATCCTGGTGGTCGGCAGTTTCTTCAAGGAAATTGAAATCAGGCCGACACTTGTTTGTTCCTTGATTTCCGCGTCCGCGTTTTTTTGCGTATAGAATAGAAAAGCTTTTGTTGTTATTGTGCACGTATGCAATGGAAGTTATACACATGTACAATTTAATTATAGCAACATGCATTAATATTTACAGTCCAAAAATTGACATCTACTAAAATAAAATACACACATGATCGGACAACTAAATATTACAAGTTTTACATGAAATTTGGAAGTATGGTTTTTGTTATTTTTGTTTGCAAAAACCATAAAACACAATATGTTTTTTATGTTTTTATAATATAACACATATACATGATGGTAATATACAGATCTGACCAGTTTGTCCATTTCTCACGAAACAGAGTTGTGATTATGATTAAAATAACTTTTTTTTTGTAATAAAGACAATCCACCATTGTAGTAAATTAATTGAAATGCATAATTCAATCAATTCTTCTGCCCACGAGATCTGAATGCATTGACCTGCTTCCATACTCTCTCCAAGTGAAGTGTGACACGGCGAGCAGCTTGGGGTTACCTGGGGTCAACCATTATGTATAATAATGAACTTGTTGGAGTTTATAATGCTTGGCAGATGGCTGGTAATGACTGTTTATTTGACATAACATTTTAATTAGAGTAACCGCTGCTTGTTCTGAATAATAGAGATGCATTTTAAAGGTCAGACTCTGTTCCACGGCGTTCGTAATGGGTTTCAGCTGATCGCCAACCGGTCCTTGCACTTTAGATGTCGCCATCAGAGAAACACAATGCAGTTTCTTTGCGTTACATTCTTGAGATTTGTCCTCGTGCGAGTAGTTGTTTCACTTAGTTGCATCAGCTTGATGTATGGTGCCTTCCGCCCCAGGGAGAGGGGTGTTTCTTCGGATGTGCTGCTTGTGACGTACACAGGAAGCTCTCAGGGATGTGTGTCAGACACGGGCCCAAAGGTCAGAGGTCGGCCTGTCTGTAGTGCACGTGCCACGCGTCCTGTTCCAATCCTCTTACCCAGCATGCCCTTTGTCACGTGCTCACACGCTGGCCGTTCTACACGCTGTCTGCTGGCACTACACGCGATTCTTCACATCCATTTTTCGAGTTTTAAAACATGTGGATATTTCACAGCAATGTTAAATTGTGTCATATCGTAATTAGTCATTTTTTTACAGTTGATCATGGTTAACTTGACTTGTGAACTTGAGCAGTATTCGTTTGCAAATTGGGAAAAATGTTACAGAATTATAATTTTACCGTAAGATGTTGACAGCTGGCAGTAGATTACCGTTTTTTACAGTGTAAATGCCGTTGCAACTATACATGCGATTTTAATCCTGCGCTGAAAGGTTGTAGGTGACTGAACGACTGAAGCTCATTGTGTATTTTTTCTCAAAGCTTGCGCGCACGTTCGGTTTAATGCGTTGCATAACGATGACTGGATGTTGAAGTTTTAAGCAATATTTAATAAGGCTTAATGCAGCTTTAGATTAAGAAGAAATCTGCATGCACACGGAGAATCCTGCTTCTTCAGCGCAGCCAGTATTTACTGGTCAAACAGATTACCGTCACAAAAGACAAATGAGTTTAGTACTTTGTTGACATTCCAAACTCCGTTGGTAACAGTTGGCCGAGAGAACGGCAACCTGGCTGCGGATTTGATGAAATGAGCAGCAACTAAACGTGCTACATGAGTTTTAAATTGAATGCTCACTGGGGGAAAAAGCCGCAATCAGTGGCTCATGTCGCTGTAAACTTCCTGAAATCCAAGACCAGGCTTTGCGTCGTGTGGAAGGGGCTTGTGATTCACTCGAGTTTATGATACACCCGCAATCGGAAGGTGCGTTTCCTGCC
>MU204179.1:2510633-2518133 GCA_017309775.1 Paedocypris sp. Pulau Singkep
TCTCTCTCTCTCTCTCTCTCTCTCTCTCTCTCTCTCTCTCTCTTTCTTACGGTGTTTTTTCTGATCCTGCTCTCCCAATTTGTCTTTTCCCTTCTCTTCTTCTTTTCTATATCTCTCTCTAATACCATTATTTTCATTATCTTTCAGTCTTTCCTTCTCCATCTAGTCTTCTCATTCTACCTCCCACCCTTCCATGTATCACACTCGTTTTTTTTTTATCTTACTATTAGCCTTTTCCCCAAGTTATTTTTACCAGATTCTGTAACCATCACTTCCGATTCGCAGTAGCCGTGAGAATTTAATTTGCGTGAAAGCGATCCAGGACTATTTTCGGACTACGCGTGGCCAACGGTTGACGTTCAGCCCCTTTCACACATGTGGTGTGCGGTGTGGAGCAATGCTTCAGCATATGTTCATCTGAAAGCTGCTGGCTAATGGGCTGTGTTGAGGATAATTACTGAGCAACCTGTTGAATTGAAAGGAGGATCGTGAGACGGACAGCGGGGGCTTCTGGTGCCCACCTGTGTGAAGCCGGGCTCCCGCTGTCCCTCACAGGTGCTGCTCTTACATATACACGAACACACACACATACACACACACACACACACACACACACACACCTGGATCAGGGTCTCAGGTGGTGAGCGTGTAGCCAGTCTGTCTGGAAATAACCCACCCTCCCCCACCTCTAATGCGCAGAGTAGAGATGTTGTGTTTGGGAATGCGATTCTGCTCAATGCCAACGTGCTTTTCTGCATTTTAGAAACGTGCAGCTCTTAGAATTGTATGTAACACATTGTAACACTTTTGTCCTTGGAGTCTGTTTTTTTTTGTTGCAACACTATTGTTCATTGTATACTTGTATATCATCAGGACAGGAAGCGAATAACCAACTTAGATTACATTTATATTTTTTTGCAGGCGTTTTATTCAAAGCAATTTGCAGAATGAAATGCCCTGTCCTGCTCAAGAAATCGCTGGTGCGGGATTCGAACTGGTGACCTTTCGGCCATAAGTCCAAATTTTTACCCAATAGGCCACCAAATGCCTAGAAATATGCTCCACTGACACACTGCGTAATAGGAAAACGATGCACTGTACTTTCATTAACTGTACATTTGTGTCATGCCTAGTAAGTGCAATGAAATAATCTTCATATTACAGCATTCTTTCTTTTTTGGCGGATTATCTGAAATTTCATCGAGTACTGTAATTCTATCGGAATTTGAATATTTCATTCAGTGGAGATGTTTATTTGGCGTGGATTAGAATGTGCAGTGGAGATTTTTTTTTTCCATATCAGTGATTTAAAAAAAAAAAAAAAACGGCCTGATTTATTCCGAAAGCAAGTAGAGATTCTCCAGTAAAAGCATTAATGACAAACAAGTGTTTGGTGAATGTGGCTGAGATTCTCAAACTGCTCTATTTTCTATTGATGGATTAACTTGTTTTGAAGTAATTTGAGTCTTGAAATAGTGTTGGTATGAACGGTGACCATTCAGCAGAGCGTTTTAAAAATATCACTTTGTGGGCTGGAGCCGTCTAGACCCCCAACATGCTTTCACACATTTGGTTTGTTGGCGACTCCGAGTCTCCGTGACACGATTTGTTTCTGTGTTAAACTCATCAACAGAGCTGGAGAGAGAAGTGCGATGTGACGCTCTTTCATCGCTTTAGATCAGGGCTGCTCAGAATGTCAATCGACAAATAATAAAACTTGCTGCACGCCGTCACGCACACACATACATCCGCAAAGACAACACGCTTCCGAGTGGTCTAGTTAGCCATTTTGTTTTCTCTAAACTAAAGAAAGTGTACAAAATTTGTGGCCATTTAAGAAGCCGAAAAACTACCGTTTCCATATTAAATGGAAGAAAGGATGGTTTCTAAACTCTCATCGGCCTATCGTTGCTGTTCCAATAGCAGCATCACACGATTGCACAATTATCGACTTTTTGTTTTGACAAAACCCACTGTTAATTTGTTTAATGAAATGGCATTGTATTATTTCTGAATTTATGAATCAAACATTGATGGCATACTTGAAGAATCGGGGGGAAAAATTGTGAATGTTTTGCATCTTTGCCGTTCTCTGGGTTTCTATCACGACTGTTCCGTGAAAGAAGACAGAGTGAAACTGAGGAACAATTTGAGGCAATAATTCCACAGTAAACTGAATTAAATAGGTATTTAATAGTTTGCCTTAACGTTTGATTCATGCTTAAACCCATGACTACTTTAAATGTGCGATTAAAATATTCCGAGCGCTGTTGAACTTCCCCTCCTGCGTTGAGCCTTTTCCATCCCTTCATTGAGGCTCCATTGTTTAACAGTTGCTTGGCATGTGATACCAGTCGGCCGGGCTGCCTTTGATGTGGCTTTGGATGATGCGATATCCATCCCGGGACATAAAAGAAGGCCCCGCCCTGCTGCTTTTCCAGCACATTCTCTATGCACGACATCGGCTCCGTCCACGAGTGACTGTCTCACGCATATGTGATCAGAGTGGTGCGTGGGTCGGCTGGAGGGGAGTCATCATCAAGCATGGCAGGATCTGCGCTGGGTGCGTTATTAGATAGCTCATCACACTCCTCCTCCGAGAGAGAGATGTGTGATTATGAAGTCATCAGCCATGAACCGGTGAGGTAGGGGAGAGGCGTACGTCCTCAGGGGGCCATTGATTGGTGACCATGTGTTTGTGGCCGATAGACTGTGAAATGGTGTGTAGCTGCACGGCTGTGGCGCACCTGCGTCCCACCAAGGTGATTGATTGGTTTGGTCATGTGGAATGTTCCCATCTGGTCTGCAGTAATGCATTTCTCTCTCTCTGTGTGTCTCGCTCATTCACGTGTCGGGGAGAAGTGGGCATTGGCTGGAGAGGCTGGTTAAGTTGAGGACCGCAAAGGTCAAAGGAAAACATTTTTCAACCCATTTTTCACCCCAGTAACAACAGAAAAATCCCATTGGCTGGATCTGGTCATCCCGTTGACTTTCGGAGGTGCTGTGCTCTTCGGGACGCTTCCAGCTGCTGTGTTTGTTGACAAGTCCACACACAGGTTCTAATTTCCCATCTGGTGAGCCAACAAAAGGCAAAGAGTTTAAGCATCAATGCACAGATGTTAACATGTGGCTTCCTTGAAGGCCGTTTTTTCTTCTTTTGTACCTCAAAGTTTTCTATTTTGAGGGTTGTTGTAATATGGACAACAACAATAATAAAAAGATAAATAAACGTTTTTTTAATAATGTGAAAAATACATTTTTATTCATGGGGTTTGAAAATAATAGTTCACATTTATTATTAAAATTTGCAAGGGTTTATTCCACAAGTTTATTACATGTTTATTTCACAAGTGTGCTTTTACCAAAAATATTGCAATAAATTATTTGAGTGGCTGCAATGATAAATTGTTGTTGTGGCTAATATTACAAACTAATAGTCAGTGAAAATGTTTGTTGATAGTTGAAAAATTGCATTTCTTAATAATATATTCATATATGCACACACATAAAAATGTGTCTTATTTTTAATTATTTAAATTATTAAATAAAAATTGTGTATATAATATTTTTTTGTTAATATGTATGACATCAACATTTCTGTTGGATATAATGAAATAGTTTATAGTAACATTTTAAGTAACAGTTTTAAAATGACTAAAATGTAACAAATTAAACATTTAGTTTCTTTCTCCAGCAAAGACTGACTGTCCTAAAAAAGTTTCATCAAGCCGATGCTTAAACTGCTTTAAAATGTGACTACAGCCTTGTTCTCCTCTGCCATCATCTCTCCATTTTCTCTCCATCCTGCAGATTCGTCTTCAATCTTGTCTTCCTGTTTTTTTTTTAATTGATCTATTCATTTCACCTAATGACTAATTACATATCAGAGTGCATCAACGGAGACATTCATCATCGTAGAACATAATAATCAATGACATTTCAACAAAGAAAAAAATAAATATGCAAATAAGAGCTCATTAACATTTGCGCTCGCTGTTTGAATAATGCCACTGCTGACAAGGCTGTAATTAACAGAAAGTGATGCTGAGCTCAGGGCTGGGCGTGCCCCCTGGCAGACCCCTCAGCCACCCGCCACCCGTACCTGCTCGCTTTCCTCAGGCCGTGTCCTCGCTGACTGTCAAGCACAGCTCCTCTTAACATCAAAGCCTCTGAGAAAAGAGAGAGATACCGAACAGACGAGGAAACAAAAGGGATGGCGTTTGATGGCCAGTGAGTGGGCTGGCGTGCGGCTTTGTTTGGCACCGCAATGTGTGTGTTTGCGCTCGTGTTAACACTCATGACTCTTGATAGCTCAAGGTTCTTGTCGACAAACTTCAGACAGCTGTGGAGATTTCTTTACCTCATCGGGCCTCCGACAACGCACACGCCCATCGCTTGCTTTTCCTGCTCGCCATCCTGTTTTCCTCAGGAATTTTGGGAGAAACTGCAGCAAACACAATAAAGCTGTTTATGTCAGTATTTGGGCCGCCCGATCTGCTGATTATAACAAGTCGGTGGAATTTCCTTCATTGCACGTTAGCCTCGCCATATGGCTCAACACGGAACATTAACTTGACGGGGATAATGAATTACACCAGACTTCCAGAACCTGGAAAACTGCACGCATTGACTTCTTCTGGGGGAGAGAGTGGAGTTGAAAGCGGCGTTGAGCTTGAATCCGATCCGAGTGGAGATGTTTTGGGCGGCCTGTGTGGGAACCAAATCCCAATATGGACCCTGAGATGTATTGGAAGGATGGAGGATGGGGAGGCAGTGGAGTGTGGCTGCTAATTGGCTGTTTTCCTGGCTGCGCTTTTCAATTGATCCCTTGAGATGCTTAAATCACTACCTATCTGAGTATCAAAACAAGCGCTCTGGTCTTGCCTGGCAGAGCCGTGATCAATAGGGAGCCACTGCGGGAGCTTCTCTAAACAGTCACTTTTTAATTGTTCTCTCGCTCTAAACGTAATCTCCATATTTATTTGTGCTGGCTCCACGTTGGAGCTAGGAAAAAGCTGGATTATTTACATACTACAGTGACTGTTAAACAAATCCGTGGGCTGCTTTATTCAAAGTCAGGTGATGTTGAGACTGCTGTGGCCTAGAACTATTGAGGAACCAGGGATGAAGCTGGTGTTCGGGGTCTGCAGCTTGTCGTCTACAGGTGTGTGTGTGCTGGAGATGCATGTCAGACACACACTGCGCGACACGCATGTCAGCACCTGGACGTCTCTTCTGCGTGTCTCGCTGTTCCTCATGGGGAAATTGATGAATTTATTTTCACCGCCATCCATCACTTCTATAGTACAGGCCTTGCCGTCCCCGGAGAGCCGAGGTGAAAAACACACTTGCTGACAAGCATTGCTGAGCACTGACACTAAATAATATTGTTGTATTCTTTTCGTCTCGCATATCACAAGGAGATTACATGAATCTGGGTCCATGAATGGGTTATCACAGGCCTACAGAGATAGATAGCCATGGGAAGGCTTTGCCAGGACTTTTGTTTTGCTTCCTTGTTTTTTTTTTTGTTTTTTTTTGTTTTGGATGAAATATTTAGGATTTAATATTTTTTATTAAATATTTGGATGGTTAGGTTCTCGGTCCTACTAAATATCATGTTGCTGTGGAGCATCATGTTCTGATGATAATTCTACATGAGCTTCTACCATTAGACTTTGCTGCTTGGCCAGTTTCTTTTTCTTAATTGTTAAATTATTATTTCTGTTTTTATACATTGAGTCTAAAACTGACTTTTATTGCACTAGTGAAATATTGATTACCATATTTATCAGACAATAAGGCACACTATTAATACATGTCTGTTCCCTAATCTTTTGTTCACACTTATGGCAGACTTTTTAAACCTGGATTATAAATTATAAGATTTTAAAATTTTCATAGTAAATTTTCAACTATGCCTTAGTTAATAAAACACAGGATTTTGATGGCACAGTGGTCGCCTCACCGCAAGAAGGAACCCAAGATCAAGGTCGAATCAGGGCTTTTCTGTCTTGAGGTTGCATGTTCTCCACATGCTTGGGTTTCCTCACACAGTAAATCATTTTTACTTTAATTCCAGTGAAATTGTAGACTGGAAACCACAGGTGTGTGTGTGTGTGTGTGTGTGTGTGTGTGTGTGTGTGTGTGTGTGTGTGTGCGTGTGTGTGCGTGTGTGTGTGTTTGGCCAGCAAACAGGCTGTGTGTCACTAGGATTGGCTCCAGCTACCTGTATCCCAGAAATGGGTAGATGGATGAGAAAATGGATAAATGGATTTGCATTTAGAATTGATTTGGTTTGAACTAGTTTATTAAATTAGATACTTTGAACCAAAATGACTTTTATTGCAACTTAATGGGAATCAAACTCATGACCTTCAGATTTGCAAACACGAAGCTTGGTTGTTTGTGATAGCAGGAAAGCAAGATTAGGCAAAGTCTCCAAGGAAAGTCTTAAAATAAACTAAAATTGACACAACAGTTGCTAGTAAACCTTCTAAATAAACTATGCTACTTTTTCATTTGTTTATCAGGAGCTTTAGTAAATTGAAGGGATTTTTTACCTTCTCATGCTTATTGATACGATCACTGGTACCAAATCCTTTATAGTTTCTCACTTTTATCCACAAATACGCGCGAAGCTACGACTTTTCGAAATGCGGGGAAAACAATTAGCGCTCTGGCGGTTTAGCGCATTGATCCGTTTCATTGCCGCTGTAAATAGCAGAGCCATCTCAGGATTTTCCAGAAGAAGCTAGCGCATCACCGGTTTCCTTCTGTTGCACAAGCTCCCTGTAAACATCCTCGGCTCCTCCATGTTCCCCAGTCACCGGCTTGATGGATTGTGGGACTAGAGCACTCATTAGCTGCGAGTCAGCAGGGGCATTGATAACCTATAGCGTGGAGCCTAACCTCTCCACACCTCTGTGTGGTGTCCCCAGTGTCAGCCTCCTCACCACCTTAAAGCACCGAGAGGCTGGACCATTCATCATCTGCAGTCAGATACCGCTCCTATAATGTATGATGTGTCCTGGGCCGGGCTGGTATTGATCAGTCGCTCCCCAGCCTCTCTTTATCCGTCTGTCATTGCTCCAGATGAGGAGGAGGAGCCAGACTGGAAAGGACATGCTGCTTCACACTTCCTGAAGTTGATTTTTGGGGAGACGCCCTCCAGGGTGACCCCGCCCCTGACTGCATGTCCTCCACTCACCTACTGTCCCTTTCTCTCTTTTATTCCATTGATCCTAGGTCTCCTCCTCCTCCTTATTCTTTATTTCCATTCTTCCCATCACTCTCTTCCCCTTTGTCTTCCTTCTTCTCCCTCTTCCTCTCTTTCTGCCCACTCCATCTCCCTCTCTTTTCTTTGTTCCTTTTTCTCTATCTTTTTTTGCTCTCATTCTCTCTCTCCTTCCTCCATCGCCCTCTCATTTACCATCATTTTTCCTCCCTCGCTCTCCCTCACCATCCTCATTCTCTTTTTCTTCTTCTCTCCCTTTATCT
>MU204179.1:2520633-2616722 GCA_017309775.1 Paedocypris sp. Pulau Singkep
TGTTGGAGCGTATCTGCTTTACTCCATGAATTGGCCTGGTTTATGGTGGATTTAAGTGTAGTTTGCTCCAGCTTCGCTTTGTCTTCTCTCACGGGCGCTGTGATGTTTTTAGCAGCTGAGGAAAAGATCTCGACTGTTTTAAAGTGGCTTTTCACCAAAAAAAAAGTGTGAGAGAATGATTTGTCTTAAATGGTAAAAGTGAGTTTACAGTAATCCTAAATTGTGATTTTAATAAGGTTGTTATTGTATAGAAGCGTTAAAAAAAAAAGTCGTTACTTTGCCATGGAAATTTCCTGCGATGCGTTTGTGAGTAGGTTTGCCTCTTCCACAAGCCCAGATACCCAAACCCATCCGAGAGGCGGCCCATAAATTCAGAACGAGGGGGAAGAAGCCTCTTAACCTTTAATGTCACTGAAAGACAGATGTTTTGCTCTTTTGTGGTGACTGAGGAGGAGGGAGTGCCGTATTTTTACCCGCAACTATTCTTGCTCTTCCTTTGGTGCAGTGCAAACCCTGAAATGTTAGGTCACGTCGACTGAGAGCAGTTTACACCGCAAGGGAAGCGGCGTTTTCAGTTATACCACTGTACCTGATTCCATCTGGGTCTCGCGAGGCTGTGTCAGCGGAGACACACACACACACACTCACACCTGAACCTGACTGTCACGTGAAGGTGCCAAGCTTTAGTTAAAAGGTGAGAAATAAAAAGTGAATGAGTTTGTCAACATGGCCACTAGGGGACCATATTGAAATTGTGCTCTGCTTTTAATCATCCAGTGAAGTTACACATACACCAACCCGGAGCAGTGGGCAGTCTGAAGCCCATTGCTTAAGAGGGTGAGGGAGGACTCCACCAGTTGTAGAACCCACCAGACTGGGATTCAAACCTGCAATGCCTGGGTGATAAGTCCGACTCTCTTCCACTACAACCTCCAATCACCTGAAATATCCCAAAAAGTGCAGCGTCGTACAATTCTTGGTTCTTTTACAAATTTACCCTGATAAAATGTCACATTTCCTTAAATTTTCCACTTTCAGTCGGCATCAGAGACCTGATCGGCTAATGTGATGTTTCCTTGTGAGTTATGTCACTTGAACAATTTGAGAGAACAATTTGTTGATTATGTGTTGCATGTTTTGTTTTAAAACAATATAAATTTCTTATCAGACTTATACGTTTCTACAAGAGCCGGAAACTGTTGTTCTGATGAAGTGTATCGGTGCATGTTCACCTCCGTCACAGACTGTAAGCGTTCTTATTTTGCTTATTCTCTCCCAATTAGATAGAATTAGATCCCAAATGATTTGTCCCAAATAAGTGAACAAAATTTGGTGACATGTTTTTTCTTTCAAGACGTTTGAATTTGGCCCAATCATGGAATCCACTGTGTATCAAGTTTCAATAGTAGCTTAACATTTATCTTAAGAAGACTTTTTATTCCTCTTTACTTGGCTTGAAACTGCTGAGTTTTTACGTTGCCAGGCGCATGATTCATATGGCAAAACTCTGCACATATTTCCTCTTTCTAATGCTTACAGTTGTTTCTGTGAGATGAATGGTATGGAGATGTATCGCGACCTTAAACCTGCGTGACCTTTAAAACGAGGCTTGGCATGACGGGCACCTCACAAACGACTCTAGTTAAATCACACCTCGGTGAAGTTTGGACTTTCAGCGTCGTATAAAAGGTGTTTTTATTTGGTGTGAGCTTTTGCTGTTATTTTTCAGGTGTCGGAAAGCGAGCACGAAAAGCTTTCTCACTTCTCTGACAATATGTATTATTGTTCTGTATTGGTAAACATGTCTGGTGTTATTCTAAGTGTCTGGTCTCTTTGTTTCGCAGGCAAGACCGAGAGGACGGCGTTTTCTGGCTATGGCCGAGAGCCCGGCGTGTCTGGATGCCAGGTGACCAACTTCACTCACCTTTGTTGTATTTTTATGCTGTTTTTGCACGATTCTTGCTTGTTTCGTCACATACATAATTCTTCACGACTTGGCGATGAAGAGTCACGAGCCGTTCCGATGCTCATGGAAATCTTGGAAGATGCACAGGCTGTGAATGGAAATGGTCCCAAATAAATGTGTGTTAAAATGTTAGGAACCTGC
Source organism: Paedocypris sp. Pulau Singkep (assembly GCA_017309775.1). Classification (NCBI taxonomy): domain Eukaryota; kingdom Metazoa; phylum Chordata; class Actinopteri; order Cypriniformes; genus Paedocypris; species Paedocypris sp. Pulau Singkep. Next base: position 2,522,741 of record MU204179.1, read on the forward strand.
TAAAGCGACAAAAAGCATCGGCTTGCTTGTAAAGATGTTGCTAATGTGAAGTAAGCTGTGTTTTGTCAAAAGTAAAGCTTCTAGTCATTGCAACACACTCAAATGTTTAGACACGATAATTGTTGCACAGTAAACAGGAAAAGTTGGGTTTAAAATTATAGTAATAGTGGATTTATTAGAAAAACATATTTTATTGGAAGTTATGTTTTTGGTTGCATCTTAATTTAAAATCTAAAGTCGCTTTTTAATTTAATACAGATCTTTAATAATAATATAATATAATATAATATAATATAATATAATATAATATAATATAATATAATATAATATAACATAATATAACATAATATAATATAATATAATATAATATAATATAATATAATATAATATAATATAATATAAATGACATAACAGAATAGAACTTTTTATCCAACATGAGGATGTTTTTGTGTTCCAAAAAGATTGTAAACAGACTGTAAATATAAAAAATAAACATCAATTAATTGCTGTTACATTAGTACAATAATAAATATTAGTCTACATGTTGTAAACATCACACAGGGTTATCTGCACAAATGTTTTGACTAAGAAACAAAACAACAGATAGAGAATAACAATGGAGAAGAGTGAGAAACACCGACAGTTTCACTACAGTGATGTCCAGTAGATGGTGGGAGTATCTGTTGTATCATCGAGATCAGGTGAAGTTTAAGGCGTGTCCTATGGAATCTGTCCGATTGGATGGTTGTATAGAGGGGGCGGACCTTAAGCACACAGAAACATGACTTTCAGCACTTCTGTTAACGGAGAGTCACAGAGCCTTTTTCTCTCCCTCCCTCACACACACACACACACACACACACACACACACACACACACACACACACACACACACACACACACACACACACACACAGAGCGGTTCTAAACAAAGACACAATTGTGTGAGATAGAGAGTGAACATCACATTCTCTCTATCTCTCTCACAGACATACACATGCACACACACACACACTCTCTCTCTCTCTCTCTCTCTCTCTCTCTCTTTTCCTCTCTTACTCTGTCTCACACACACACACACACGCACACACACACACACACACACACACGCATACACACACATGCACATACATGAGCTCTCACTCACTCTCTCTCTCTCCCTCTCCCTCTTTGTGTGTCTCACATTCATTCACTGACTTACTAACTCTTTCGCTTTCTCAGTCTCACATACATACACACACACACACACACACACACACACACGCACACTTTCACTCTCTCTCTTTCTGTCATTCTCTCTCTCTTCATGTCTCATGTACCGTTGCTGGTACTGGTGTTGTGTTTGTGTTGTTGGTCTAACCCTGGCTAACTCCTAATCCACGAAACCGAGAAATGAACTTTTCCATCATGGTGATGAATTTCGATGGTTCCATTGCACAATATTGGCAGTGGGATTTAGTTAGCAAGCAGGGTCCAGGCTTTAAGATTACATTTAATACTATGGCTGAGTGGAGCTTTTAGAGAAGGACCATCTCTCCAGCTTAGTTGTGAGGTCAGTGCGGCCCTCGACCCCGGTGACCTTTTAATAACCTCACCTTCTCGAGCAGGAAAGTGTGTGCGCTTTGTCGACACGAAAGAACACGGGGCGCGATCACTCATTCATAAAAGCGCTTTCTGAAAGGGAATGCCAGTGTAGACATTTTGTGTGGGAACTGGGAAATGTATACTGGCCTGCAGCTGCACAGATCCCAGCCTGGCAGCGACTCAGTTCGTCTAGTCGCTGAAGAAAAACAGGAAGAGCAAAAAAAGCCTTTCGGTTCCTGTGTGAATGTGTGGAGAATAATGCAGCCATCTTGTCGGCTTCACGTACATGAACCGCTAACTATCAGGTGCATTCTCTGAGTTTTTAATGCACACATCGCGCCTAATAACCCAGTCTGCTTGGAGAATTGAGCAATGCCGATTGCGGAAGGTAATAAAAGTGTGTGTTCAGTGAGTGCCAGGAATGGAAATATCTCGGCTGGTAATCTGTCAAGTGTTTGGCGTTGATGGGAAAGTGGTTACAGGATTTTCTCTCCGACTGTCTTTTTATGAAGTTTGTCATCATTTGCAGGCTAAACCTCTCACTCTGCCTGGTGTTAATGCATCATTTCAATCCGACGCGAAACCGAACACCTTTTATTGACTTAAATATTCAAGCGCTCTCCGCCAGCTGTGGCTTCTGTATTGCTGCCTGGAAGAATTTAATTGAAATGCAGAATATTTTTCACTTCTTTGGGCCTTTTGGCGAGGTGTGGACTTTGATTCGCTTTATTTTGGACTGTTTGAGGAAACTGAAACGCTCAGGGCCAGTCCAGGACTTGTGTTTTTATGCACTGAGGCAGAACGCTGTCCATTTTGCCATAATCCCGTCCAAGTATATTTGTATTATGTATAATACGTGTTATTCATTCATTTTCTGGACTGCTTTTTCCCATTTCTGGGTCATGGGGAGCTAGAACCTTGACCTAAAGCTGGAACACACTCTGATTGGAGGCCAACCAATCACAGAGCAAGAAACACACACACTCACTCAAACTTGTTTGCAAACTAAGAAAAACACAAACACATTATTAAACTGGAAGAAGACTAGTTTACGCAAATGTCCATTTACCAACTTGTTTCTTTTTAAATAATATGTATGTATGTAATAATTCAAGTATTTTATATACTAAAAATTAAATGGATCGAAGTTGACATGGACAGACAGATTGATAAGTGGATGGATGGAGGGAGTAATTAGATGCCTTTGTGCATAAAATAATGATTAATAGATGCATAGACAGACAGAGAGCTGGACAAAATGACAAATCTATTGATGAATAAATTGACGGATGAATGGATGAAGAATGTATTTATGGATTCAGTAATGAATAATGCATGGGGAGCCAGAGAGATGGACAAACAAACAATCTTTTGATTAATTGATTGAGGAATACATTCTAATAAATAAAATCTAATGTTTATAGATACAATAATAGAAAATAAAAAGATGCAGAGACAGAACGACAGACAAATGGAAAGAAGGCCGGATTTGTGTTGAAATTGAGATGGTGAGTAAACGTATGATCACCCGCTCAGCTTCAGTAGAAGTGAAATAAAATCAGATTTTCCTCCGCAACATCGTGTACCGCTACAATGTAACCTCACACCATCAAAAGCCAAGCTCCAAACATCCGAATAGCAGAAATATTGAAGCGATAAGAGCCGAGCTGCCAGGTAAGCTCCACGCCGTCCCCCGTGTGGAGGATTATTCTGATTGTTGCGGCAGGATGCTGTTGACAGATGACTGCTATTATCTCCAGCAATCTGCTTGACATTTTACTGGGAAGATGATTGTTCAGATGTGAGCGGGCTCAGAAGCCCCTGTGATTCTGTCAAGTGCTCTCGTAATGAACACGGCTGCTCAGTACCCGCAAGATTGACCGCTCTGTCATGAAAGCCGAGTACTTGTTTTAGAGGCTTAACTTCAATGGCCGGTCCAGGACCTCTCGTCTTCTAGAATATTCACACTAAAGCCCACGAGGATGAGTGACGTTGCCCAAACGGCCAATTTGTTTGTTTGGGCGAGTGGAAAAATCTTACTGGAAAATATTCCGGCAAGTGAATTTTGCTTTTGTTCTTGCTAAACTCACAAATTTACTTTTACGTTTTTTTTTTTTTTTCTTCTGCTGGATTGTGATCCCATTCTGAAACTAGCAACCTCCTGGAAACCCTCCGAAAACCATTCCGGATTCCCTAGCAACAGCCTGGCGCGGTGCCACTGGTTTTCTTCTGCAAATGTCAAGTTCTGTATTCATCCCGTATTGGTCTTTAGAAGACCTCCCCCTAATCTCTTTTGGTTTCATGCAACCACAAGTTCTCAGAGTAATCTTTAAATAGGATTCAACTAATTTCAAATCACTGTAATAAAGCAGGGCAAATCTGGCTAAATTCGCTCTCTCCCGAGTGCTAAATTGGTATTCCGCCGCTTTTCCATGTGACCCCAGCGCCCCCTCGTCTGGTTTTTGCATCGCGCCTACAAGTAAGGAGATAATTTTGCTGTAAGGATTTCGTATCATTGAACAAAGGCAACACGAGTCAGTCTGTTTCGCCATGTCACTGTCAATGATGCCGCCTCGCTGACAGCCTGTCACTTCAGAGAGCTGCTTCCTCCAGCGAACCTGACTCTCACTCCATCTGAAGGCCCTCCGTTCGATGGGCTAATTTCAAAGAGATGATTTTTTTTTAGCACATCCTTCGATAAATACTACCGGGGCTTTAATTGTGACTTCAGTTTGACTTTGGCGTCAATTACTTTTTTCTGTGCTGTGGTGTCGAGTTTTAAAAACTGATGGTGTTTGCAACCAGTTGTTGTGCGTTCAATTCTTTCTATTGGGGAAATTATGCCGTTTTACGTTCATACTCAATTATAAGTTGAAATAAAGGCAGTGATTTTTTTTGTTTTGTTTTTGTGTGTGAGTTAAAAAGAGTAAATTGAAATAGTGCTGTGCCAAATTAAAATATTGTAGTTTTTATTTGTTTTTATAACATTTTCTGTGCTCGAACACTGTCAATATATCAATTGCTTTATAAAGCTGCATGATATATGATAATAATGTAATATAATACGATAACATGAAATTTAAAATAAAAACGTATTAGTTTGGCTTTATAAAGTACAGTCATTGTAATATCATTTATTACACATATTATCGAAAATAAATCTATAATAGAATAAAAATGCTCGGATATTTTGGTCTTTCAATTGATACATTTTTCATGCACACGCACATACTATATTTGGTACTATAGTAGTTTATAGAGTATATTTTTGTTCATATTTGTTTCCTATACTTATGTTAAATACATGTGTAAAATATAGTATACTATATATACAGTATATAAATGTAGTATACTATTTACAGTGTATATATAATGAAATCCACTGAATGCGTTGATTTTTACTTAGTGTAAAGTGTGTGTATGTTTGTATGAATATATATGCTATATATTATATTAATATATATTTTTCAAATATGCGATACACACACACACTGCGTTATACACTGTATGTATATGCAACAAGCTAGACGTAGGTTTACTGATGCATGCTGGGACTCACCTGATCTCTTCCGTTGTAAGTTGCTCATTCATCTCTCTCGCACACGATTCTGTAACTCGATTAGCTTAATTAGGCTACTTCGCTGTTTGGCCCCTTAACCCAGTTTGTCAGGCCAACTGGATTTTGGTCAGCGGCGTGAGAGCCTCTAGGAAAAAACCCGGAGCCATGCTAATCTCCCGGTCATCAGACAGGGAAGCGTCCCGTCTCCCCTCACGTAATTGGCTCTCCGCCCAACAGACACGGAGTTCTATACTGGGTGTTTTGTCAAGTTAAGCCGGCACAGTTTTTTGCAGGGAACTGTCAGCTCCTGAGATCAGACAGATGGTTTAATGAGGCTTGAGTCGGCCACTGTCGTGACCCCTCCTTCTCCCTCATCCCTCACTCTCCGCCGCTCCTTTAAGTGAGGATGTGTTCTTGCGGTGTGTGTGGATCTGCCCTGCGGCCGTGATCAAGACTGATCGATAGTAGTTCAGCGTGTGCTGAAGGGGAGGGAATGACGAGGTCAGACTGATTAGATCGATTTCTCCTTGGACTTAACTGAGCTGCTGGCACTCGCACATCAATAACTTCACAATTGTGTTCAATAAATAGAGGAAAACTGCTTTTCCGCCCATAACTGATTCAAATTGTGTCTTTCGATGGAGCCCAACAACATTATTCATGGTCCACAAATGCTCTGTTACGTCCCGTGTTCTATTAATTTCTGAGTTTGACTTGGAGCGGCCCTGGAACTTTGCGCGACACCTGCCCGCATGCGATTGGCTCATCCTGGACGGGGCTGGCCCATAAAAGACGCCCCGGAACAGCTGTCGCGGAGCTCATTATGTGTGTGTAAACCTGTGGTTGAGAGCTCCCGGTACTCGCTCCTGTCTGATCCAGTGTAACTCAGGATCAGTGTACGTATGTGAGTGTAATTTGTGAAGTTCAAAAGAGTGGTGTGTCCTGCCCTTTTGTTTTTTGTAAACCGTTTGCCATTGTTTCTCATCAGGGAGTTAGGTTAGTTATCCTGTTTTTATTTTGTTGCGGGTCGGTTCAGGGTATTTAGTTACATTTATTTTCCAGTGTGTTTTGTTTGTTATTTTGGCAATTGGACACTTTTCCCTGGTTTTTGCGTTAATACTCAGGTGGAAAAATAAACCACTGTTTATCACATAAACGCTTTTGTCTCGCCAGCCACGTTCAGTTAATTCTCTTAACTCTATGCCTACAGCCACACACAACCCCTAGGCGAACGAACATAACATGCTCCGACAATGTCTTGCAATCACAGTCCTGTGTGGAATTTGGCATGCAATGAGTGTTCATGTGCACATAGAAATGTATATTTTCTTGTTCATAGTAATTGTGAATATTCATGGAACATATTCATCAGTAAATTGTGTGTAGTTTTTGTTCGTGATTTACGTTTTGTGTTTTATCTATCTGTGTTTAATCTAAAAATGAGCATTTTGCATACATTTTCATTATAATAGTCATTTATCTATACATACATTATTATAATATTTTATTCGATTTTAAATTATATATATTTTTTACTAATTCATTTGTTTTATTTATTTTTTATACTATTTATTTTTACATAGTTACTCATTAATATTAGTTGTGAAATGTATACTATTATTATTTCTTCTTCTTTTTTTCTATTGAACCTAACCTCCACTTTCTCTTTTGCACAGGCTTCTGCAGTGCGGCCAGACATGGCGATGGCGAGCCCGGGGCCTGTCACCACCTCTGGGAAGTCGCCCACACCGTTCTACCCCTTCACTGGTGCCAACACACGGAGACGTCCCCTTCAGGACGCCGCACCCATCGGTAAGTTCCCCATCAATCACACTGTGGATGATTGTAGTTCTGTTCTGTACAGTGATACCCCCACTTACAAAATTAATCCGTGCTGAGAGCCGTTTTGTTCGGCGAAAATTGTGTTACCTGAGCCGTATTTTACTTGTGATCTACTTAATCTGTTTCATGAGTTTGTAAATTCAGACAATGTTTTTTATATATGATAAAATATTGGTAATAAATGTAATTTAAAAACATGTTAGAGAGCAGTTAAGTTTGCCTTTGGTAGGTGTTTATAAAGGTACAGTATATAAAGGTACGATACGGCAGAAAATCTCACATGAATGGTTACAACGTAATTACGTAAATATCCGGGATTTGAGTTGTGTACTTTCAAGATGGCAGCTGTTTTTGGAAACACGTGTGATGCAAATGGGAGAGGAAAGAAAATATCGTCAACCCGGGAAAAATCACAAGATTATTTCATATTTTGGAAGAAAGTCTCTGAAACTAACTAGTGTTTTTGTTTACTTGACGTGCGTAAAGATTAAACAACAGTTTTGTACATGTCTAGACTCTCATCTCAATGCATGCTAGCAGTAAGAATACATACAGCGATATTATTTTGTTGCTCTGGATTTGTGTTTTGTATGTTGGGGACTGTAGTTCTAATTTCTGAGTAGCACTAATAATGCACTTTTCTGCACTCGTTGTTTCGAACATTCCTGGATTTCTTTCACTGTGGCACTCATAACATTTCCTTTTAAAAACACCAGCATCAGAATGAGTAAACGCGCTTTCATGTTTGTTCCTTTCCTCCCGCAAAACTTGTTTTCTGTTCTCTCCGCAGATCCTCTGCAAACAAAGAAAGTGCGCAAGGTCCCTCCCGGCCTGCCTTCATCCGTGAGTACAGCATCATTTCATCTTCCTGCTTCTCCCGGGCCTTTAAAAAACCAAACTACCAGACACAAACGACCTTAATCAAAGCTTTGCAGACACGCGTTTTGTTTTTTTTCCGTAAAGCGAACGGTTCCGTCATATCAAAGTCATCCGTGCGCGACGCCAGTATTTACCTGTGCGAATGTCATCCACGTGCACACGGGAGGCCGACCAGCCTTTCAAATTAGCGCTTTGTGTTGTGAACCTGACGTTTGAAGCGTGGTGGGTGAAGCTACGTGGCAGCGTTTGATTTGGCGGCGAGGGACGGGGGTCTCCCCATCCACCGGTCGCTTTTCTCTCCTTTTTTTTTTTTTTCCTCCCCTCTTCTCTCCAGGGAACAAGAGCTCAGGGACACGAGCTGTCATGCCACATCCTTGCCACAGCTCTTTTGATGTTTAATTAGTCATTATGTAGCCAGAACAGGAGGACAGACAGAGATTAATAACACTGAATCGGGGGGAAATTTCCATGGGCGATAATCCCAGTGGAGCCAGAGATATTAGAATGCAGAAGAAGTGTGTAGCTCAGCTTGACTCCGCCTGTGACCTCCGCCTGCCCAATCCTCCCACCCCGACAATATGCATAAATCACACATTTCAACGTTCATTGTTGGAAATCGGAGGCCGGATAGTGAAAGGCTTCTTTTAGATACCCAGTCCACGACAACCCAGATGCAGCGGCTTCGGCCTGGAGTTAATACGGTGGGATTCTGCTTCTTCCTACAGAACAAAACAAGGCCTTTGAGAGCCACGTGGATGCGGGATTATGCTCCTTGTGCTCTCAATAATCACGCAGGTCGGAACTTCCAGGAGACGTGAACCAAAAGTTGCGCTCCACACTATAAATTTGAGTCGTAGTTGGTGTGGAATGGAGATGCCTCTGCGGAGGTGATGGTTTTTGCAACTTTTCCGAAACTGTAAAAAAAACAGAACTAGTGAAGACTGGAATGAAATGGAGGGGTGGGCTGGCGAGGGGGCTGCGGAGAGATTGGTGGCCTCGTGGGGTACGTCTCTTTGTTGTGTAAATGGACACAGGGCTTTTATTTGTCAGTACTTAACACATGGCCGCAGGTGCACTTATGTGGCTCATAACTCAAAGCAGCTCGATTCAGCGCAAGGAAAGAGCAGTGACGCCGCACGCCAGGGGATAGAGTGTTCCTTGAAAGTAAAACACAAAGGTAGATACTGGATGGATTGTCTGAAAATACACTCGTATATCAGCTGATTTTGGCCATTGGTGGATGTTTTTTTTAAATAACTGTTTTTTGTTTGTTTTTTTACTTCCCAAACTGGAAGGAAGAATTTCTGCTTTTTGAAAATTTTGAAAAAAACTTTTTGAAAAAAAAAATAAAAAAAAATTCAAAGGTTGTAATGAAAATGAAAAACAAATAACCAAATGTAATTCTATCTGGAGTTGTGTAGTGCACTTGAAAGTTATATACTTTGATGGTGATTTGTATGTGTTTTACTGTGTGTATGTGTTTAAGTTTAATCAGTTTTGGAAAATGGAAAAAGTTGAAAAAAGGGCACAAAAAGCTTAGATGAGGAATATAAAAGTATAAGATAGTACATAAAATACAGTTTTGTGCCAGAAATAATAATAATAGTGAAAAGCATATATGAAAGCAGAATTTACAATTTATACATTGTTGCACAATACTTTTTTGCTCCCTTTTTCGAATAGCCTTTTTGTGTAAAAAGTGATTTTTTTTTTTGTTTAAATTGTAAAATAATACATTAAATGGAATGTTATATGTGACATTTATAACATATACTGTATATTTGTACAGTCGCCGGACTATAACACTGGTATATGAAGCACCAAAAGAAGTGGTTTTGTAGAAATTCAGTGATGCCATCACTCCTGACCACTGGGTGAAAAACTCCAGGCCAAAGATGGAGATCAGGCTCCCTGTATCCACCTGCAGAGCCGGGTGGTGTGTCCGGGGCAGCTGTGTGTGTGTGTGTGTGTGTGTGTGTGTGTGTGTGTGTGTGTGTGTGTGTGTGTGCCGGCTGCAGGATACCTGTACTGGAGGTTTGCAGCTGCAGAAAGCTCTCAAAGCTTTTGCTTGTGTAAGCAGACCAGCCCCACTAGAGGCCTGTAGAGCTGCTTGATAAACAAAATGAACACAATGCTTCCCATCATCAGGCCGTCCGCCGGGAATACAACCCCCAACTCTCCTAAAAATACTTTAACTATTTACCTTTTACTAGCTCATCACTTTTTTTTTAAAGTATCTCTGCTGATGGATTGGCAAAGTTTAGGTTCGCATATAAATATTTATGGAATGACATCCGTGTTTGAAAGACGGGAGCGCTGGTCATGATACAAAGACACGGCAACAGTTTGGGAACACACTAATATTTACGCCCGTGTTTGGCTGGGAGAGGGAAAAGTGTGTTAACGTTAGACTTGAAGAGGTTCAATTACAAAAAGCAGATATTTTTAACCTAATAAATGGCGATGGTTTACAATGTCATGTCTGTCTGGTTAGTTTTTGGTTAATTTGCTGCTATTTTTTTTATATTTTTATATTTTATATTATATATTTTATTCATATATTTTATATGTTGCTATTTTATTTTTTATATAAGTAGTTTTAATATGTTTTCGAAAAAAACCTGGCTTATGTGTAAAAAAATGTACAACAATAATGGTGCACCTCATAGTCGGAATACTACAGTATCTTGGATTAGCAGACTATGGCGGCGGCGTGTGGCGTGGTTGTCTTTCAGGCAGCTGTGCGGGCACCTGTGCTGAAGGAACCCAGTCCGTCTGACAGCCGCGGAGGGCGTACCAGTCGGCATCGTGACTTTGGGCGAGTAACTACATCTTGTGGGAGGTTGATACTTGGCAGAGAGCCTGGAGCTGCAGCCTGTGTGTGTAAATAGCGCTGCTTTTTTTAAACACCCTTGTCATGGGCACAACAGTTTGACGTGACACGGCCTGTGCCAGGGTGCCATGTTCAGCCTAGAAGAGATGATGGAGGGAGTGAAAGCAGCAGGGAGCGCTTGCTTCCCTTCGGGGACTTCAGCGTGTGAGAACACTGACCACGAGTGACAAAGACCATCGTCATTGGCGTCTGACGGATCGCGCGGCTGTGATAAGGAAACTCCAGTTAGAAAGAGAGTCGAGGAAGGTTGTGATCTGCCGCCGCCCGAAGCTTGGCTGAATGCCAAGGGGACGTGTGGCGCTCAATCACACGTCTTGCTTTTTTTGGCTAGACGCCATCTACAGGCCAGGCTGGTGGTTGCAGACCCTATGAGCCTCACAAAGTGTGTGGCTGCTGTCTTTGAACCCCTTTCCTCTAATGCAAGGTCGTGACCTTGTAGTGAAGACCCTGTGAGGTTCCACATGCCTGGGATAAAAGGCCCCACTAAAGCCCTATAAAGAATAACAGCACAGATTGAGGTTTGATGTGCTCCTTTCATGTCTCCACTTCTCTTTGTTCTGGAGAAAATCTATGTTCTCACTTTCTTTTGTGTTTCCTCCATGCAGCATTTCGACAATCTCTCTCGTCTGTTTCCAGAGAAATTTGCCACTGTGATGGTGGAGAATAAAGGATTTGGTTTGATGGATCCGAGTTCTTATGTTCTTTATCTGAGCTTGGACGCTGTGGTCTCTAACCTATATCATGACTTGATGTTCAGACAGCCCAATTCTCCACAAACGCATCTAGCGTGTAAGCTAATTATTTCCCCTAGCAGACATGTCTCTGTCTGGGTGTTAGCCTCTAGGTCAACAGGTCATAATCCTTCCACCAGAGGGCAGTGCAGAGGTCAGACAGTCACTTACTGGGTGTGTGCGTGGTAGAGTCCTTGTGTCATTACGCTATTTTCAACTAGTGTCTCTAATGAAATAAAATGTAGATAAGTGCAACATTAGTTTATAATCTAAGCTCAATTAGATAGCGACTTCAGCGTGCCTGTCAGAAATGAGATGTGCTCATCAGATAAATGATTAGCTGCTCTTCTGGTCTGACACTGAACAGAGACGTGCTCTCTTTTTTATCCGTTTAGGACGAGAAGACAGGCTTCTTTATCCAGTTACGCTGCCGCTCTACCACAGAGCCCTCCAACATAAAGCCAGTAAACAAAAAACTATTGACCCGAAGCGAAAACTACGTTTAGAATTTTCATGTGCAGAGTGAAGCACAATCGAGGCATGTGTCTGTTATTTATTTACCTTTTATGTAAAACCTTTACCTTTTATTTTTAACTTGAATCAATTTCAATGTAATTAATTTAAACTATACATCATTCATTTAATGTACTTTTTTAAACATTTTAATTTAAATCACACATGTTAGAATTTTAATCAAGTCATTTTTTTTTACTTTTACTTTTTTTAATTACATTTTTAACTTTTAATTTACAGGTTTTTTTTTTACTTAATATTTAAATTAGCATGCACTTGTTTTCAAATATTATCCAATCAGAGCGCACTCACAAATCAAAGCAAAGCAGTCGCAAATCGGAGCCTAGCAAATATTTAAATGTATATTTCAGAATATTTAATACATAAAAGTGTGCTCCTGGTCAGTTTTGGAGCGTGCTCAGTCATCAGTCAGAGCTGATTATCTTAAGATGTGATGTGTGCAAAGCGCGGCTAATCTGAGCAGCGTTTTTTTGGCCGAGGCAGAAAGCGCACGTGAGCCCCAGACACACTGGTTGTAGGTCAGCAGACAGCAGATGCCACGGGTAAATAAGGTGTCAGTGTTGACTCTGGCTGCCGGTGCGTGTCAGGTAAATGGGTGAGCCGCTTTTGTTGTGCTTGATGTCAGCCATGTCATGATTGGATGAAGACCTGTTGCTTCCTTCGCTACCTTGGCTCAGACATGCAAGGAGGTTTCAATCTCCTGGAACCTGATAAAAGAGACTCTGAGGATTTATAACGTCTGGAGGAGATGCTTGCTAAATACTGGTCTTATTCTAATATAATCTCCACGCCGTTGTCTCGCTGTGTTTTGTCTAGGTGCTGTCCTCGGGCAGGAAAGCATTAATCATTACAAGCCTATAACAGAACTTTCATAAGCCCACGAGACCCTCGGAGAGAGATTTGCCTCCTAATGTGTTGTGATGAATGGCCTTACAGAAAGTGTAAAATGGGAAATTAGCTTTGCGCGCTGATATGAGCGTGTTTATCATTTGTTTTTCAGTAAGGGTTTGTTTTCACCTTGATTGGAAAGAGATACAGTGAATGTGGAACGCCGTGTTCCATGTGGAGATCAGTACAGGTGAACACTGAATCTTTTACAGGTCAGAACCCTGTTGACTTTCACACCTCGACACAGGTGTGTGTGTGTGTGTGTGTGTGTGTGTGTGTGTGTGTGTGTGTGTATGAATTCAAAAGGTCTTTATTAAAGAGACACATTTTTTTGTATTAATTTCTCTGTGGTTTCATCTGCTTCTTACATTGGACCATCGTTGTTTCCTCCTGGAACTAAGTAACATTGTGACCAACACCAGCTCTACTGAAGAAATAGCTAAATAAAAAATCAATTATTGGCCTATTTTTTGTTTGTCATAATATATGATGTATTTTGTTGTGAAAACGATATGGCATTAATATTATTTCTACACTCTCGTAAGGAATGTTTTTGTTTCACGAAACAATGTGAATTTAAAAATCCATCGGAAACAATTTTATTTCACAATGTTTTATTCCAAGAAAAGGTTTGAGAAGTTAAATTTCTGGTGAAGCCACTGTTTGTGGAAATACTCTTTGAGAAGATGATGTTTGGAATTAGTAAGTTGCATTAGTAAATGCCAACGGTGTCAAAGATATGAAATAGACAGACCGTTGTGAGGATGGATGGATGGATGGATAGATAGAATAGACAGACCGACAGACAGATACTGTGGAGGGAGGGATTAATGGACGGATGGATGGATAGATAGATATGGATGGATGAACAGCCTGATAGATCTAACAGTTACAAGATTAATAATACACATAAGTACACTTACATAGTTTGGGATATATTAATGTCTACATTAAGATGCGCATAACTTTCCCCCTGACTATTATTCCATTATTCCCTCGATTTAGTATCCAACTGCCTGTATCCGACCCTGTTGAAATTGTGTTCTGCTCCCTCCTGATTGGTTAATTTTGCCCTGACGAGCGTAATAAAGTTATGTGCAGCAGCTGCGTGGGGTTCAGTTGCAAGAACAAAGCAAACATGCGTTAGCAACCCACCGGACATATGTCTGTGATTTGTGATGGCATTGCTGTCCCTTTTCATTTCTCGCTTTCATTATAATTTCCTCTTGTTCTTCTACTCCCAGCAGTGCATTCTTTATCTGGATTTGCTTTATGAAACCTTCGAGCGTTCCTCCATCAGGGCCGTCTTTCTTAAATAATCGACTTGAAATGGCTCCAGTTTTAAAGTGGTACCAGCCTGTAGATCTCAACCACCTTGGACGCGTTTGAAAGCGTCTCACTGTGAGAAGAAAAGAGAATAAATAATAATAGAATGAGAGGGAAAAGCATAATAAAGTATAGCTTTTCTAGGAAGGCTTTCATCTTTCCATAACAATAATGTTGTGAATGGTTCAAGGGAGTTTGGGCTGGGAGCCTGCAGTGACAGACATGAAAGAAGCCGAAGTGGACCTCGCCGCAGTGGGCTTGAAAGAGGCCGATGGCGCTACAGGTCGGCATGTTCACAGCACGTGGACAACCTCGGGATCCCGGACTATTTTTGCTTCTCCAGCCATTCAATCTCAATGACAGTGTCCAGCCTTTTACTGTCTCCCACCCCCCAATTTCCTTTCATTCCCCCTTCCTCTCATTCTCCAACACACACACGGCTGTTATTTGGGTTGTGTTCTCCTCCACCCCTGTGTTCCATGTTCGCGAGGCCAAGGAAGGGTAGAAGTGGGTACAATACTTGCGAGAGGTGGGAATGTGTGAGGAAGTGGAGCGTCATGGCTCTGGGTATTTGACGTCAGTCTCTGCCCCTTTGCAGCTGTTGGATGTGCTCAACAGTTCCCCGTGTTTGCTGTCAAGCGCCTGACATGAACCGCTAGAACATCGTGCTGGCTTTTCAGGCTTGGCTGAGGACTTTAGTAAAGCTTAGGTCGAGACGCGAAGCTGTGTCAAGAGAGTAAAATTAGAGTAGAATTGACTGAGAAAAATGTCATTACCTCTGTTGGTCCAGTGAGCAAACCCATTCCAAATCCCGTAAAATAATAATCACTAAAACACTATTTTTGCTAGGATTTAAATGTGGGTTTTTTAACATCTGACAATTTTAGGCGGCGCAGACAAAATCAACAGGTATACGAAGGGGGAGAAAAAAAGCCCCGCTCCCATCAGCTTTGCGGTTTATTCCGTTTCACAGAATCAAATCTGCTATTCTAATTTCCTTTCTTTATCTCTCTGTTTTTTTACAAGTCAATCCACTTACTCATTTGTTTTCCACCCCTCCCTTTCTCTTTATCCTCCACCCCCCCCCCCCTTCTCGGTTTTGCATTTGCACTTGTGAGGCTTTAGGAAAGTCGAGCTGTGGGTTTTGGCCCCTCCTTCCTTAAGCCACTCCCCCGCAGTGCCGGCTGAGTTGGTACAGTCCTGCTTTGCATAAGTTGTCTGTGAGTAGATCCATGTGTAGGGGGCCAGTACTGAAGGAATTAGTCCCTTGTGAAGAGGGTGGATGTATGTGTAGGGAGCGGGTTAGTGCAAAGAGGTCCTGTCTGTCTGGCTACACGTCTCGAACGGCATCGCTGAGGCTGTTATCATGTATTGCGCCTACCCTGTGCCTGGAATGGGCAGCAACTCTCTAATGTATTACTACAACGGCAAATCGGTGAGTGGCTTGTCTCTGTAGAGGAAGTGCAAGAGCTTTTCCTGCACGCAGACGACTGTCGGGTTTAATGGAGTGGTAAGCTGTGTCCGTTTAGTTCTGAGACTGAGTTAAGGGCTGTTTTGCCGCTGGTGTGTGTGTGTGTGTGTGTGTGTGTGTTCTGACCATGGACCGTGTTTCCATTGCCTCACTCAGCACCAAGGCAAGATTTGTTTTCAATTGCAGTTTAGAGATTTTAAAAGTATCTTGGTTATGATGAAGTTGTGCTTAGAAAGGGCTTTTAAGGGCAAGATGGTTGTCACTGGAAGAGGATGGGAAAAAAAATCATCTTGTAGTTTTCTGGAAGTTTGCTGGGATTTTCGGGATGCTGGATGGAGTGAGTGGAGTTCCAAGTGGATGTTTGTCAGACGGGTTGACGATAATAACAAGTGGGAGCCTGGGAATGATTAAGGACGAGTCTGTCTGTTGAGGTTTGACTTTCCTGTTTGCAGATTGAGCTCGGAGCAGCAGCATCACTGCTCCTCCATCTGCTTTTAATCAGCCAGGCATTCTTCTCTCTACAGGAATCCTGATGGGACTCCTAAACCTCTCCACCGCAGGTCCTTTGATTTCTCCGAGCCTCTCACGATGCCTAGTTTTTCCTTTTTTTCCGACTGTCTGCGTGTGGCTGGTGTCAAGCATTCGTCAGGTGCTCGGTGATCGGATTGGCCGCAGGGCTTTAAAAGACAGAGGAGATGCGACTTGCATGTGTGGGTGGCTTAACTTATCTGTGTGTGAGGACCAAAGAGTCTTAAGGTAGTTCAATCTGATAAAACCTCCCCCAATGCGATAATGACCTCAATAAAAAAGTGAGTAATGGTTAATGGCTTTAAAACAACAACTTAGTGGAAATTAAATGTCTGAGTTATGAACTCTGGTGTCAACAGCCGACCGTGAGAAGTTTGTAGAATGGTCTTTGAGAAAATGTTTGTAGTTATTAGGTTTTTGTTTGGTGTTTCTTTAGCTTGAAGGTTTTTTATTTAGTTTGCTCGATCCTAAAACGAGTGTCCTCACGGAGCAGAATTTTCCATCTTTGTCCGCGTTTCATCTAGCAAGCATCTTCCACATGCAGGAAGCGAGAAGTTTCCAGGAGATTTCATCCACTTGTGGCTCTGGACAGTTCTCTGTTGAAGAACGCTCCTCTTCCCGTCCAAACACTTATTAAACGCATGTATTATCGGAGTTATGAATTCTGCTTTTAGCCGGGTGAGAAGTAAACACGTCCTGAAATCCCAAATCTCATTCTTTGGGACAAGCATGAAGTTCCCGCTTGTTTTCCCGTCTGAGGTCATCTGACCAAGCACAGAGTTAGTTTTCCTCATTGCCCATTATGACAGATCTCTTTGTTCCTGCACCACAAAGCTGACTTTGATCTTTTTATATTAAGTATTTCCAGCCTTGTAGCGCAGAGCGAGAGGAAGGGGAAAATGAAGAGCATGTGGCTCACTCGGGTCAGAGTTGAGCTTTATGATCCAAAGCGATGGATAAATGGCCAATAAAACCCTTCCTCGTGTTGTTTTATTTATATCTTGGCACACAGATAATATTTATTTATTAAATGTCAGATGCTGTGAGCTTCAACCAAGATAAAAGTCACATTGATTTGTTTGAATGTCAAGCTGGTACCAATGGTTTTATGACCGGACCCTGGAGGGCTGACGGCCTCGCTGGTTCTGATTGGGTTCTTTTATGAAGAGTTAAGATTCTTTTTCTTTTTCCGTTTAATTCCCATTATGTGGAATCCAGGATGTGACTAATAAGAACAGCCTTCGTTATCGTGGTATTATTATAGGGACAAACGCGGCTCGTTTGGATGGATTTGAGCTGGTAGAAACTTTGCATAATGAGTAATCCGCCAACGCAGAAGGTCGTGTTGTGTTCCACCTGTGTCTGTGTGGAACAAAAAGCCTTCCACTCTCCAACTTTTGCTCTTTGTAGTCGAACTTGGCTTGAAAAGTCAAGACTTGTCCCTTCAGGAGCGAGCGGCAGCGTTCAATAGGGGCTCATTGTATGTGTGTAGCATGCCTTTTTGCCCTGATAAGTGTGTTAGATGGGAGTTGAAAAGGAAGGCCCTCGGGCTGCGATCCGACTCCAAACAAGTGACATGCAGAGGCAGGATTTTTTCCTTGTCACTCATGGTCCCCGTGCTGTTAGCTCGCCCTTGTGGGCTTTTTTTTTACTTTCTTCTCTTTTTCTTCTTGCCTTTCCTTAATCATTTCTCTCACCATCTTCCCTGCCTCTCTCGCCGTTGTCATTTGGCTTATCCATATGTTGACAGTTTAGTGGGTTTGCCGTGTGTTGTTGTGATGGATGTGGTTTCCAGATCAAAGGAAGGTGTGACAGACGCGAAAGGAGGGGAAAACTCATTTCACTCGTCAGCGTGAGCCTCCCTTTCCATTCAGGCGCACCACAACGGTGCAAAATAGTATTTTTGTTACTGTTCTACTTGGTATTTTTTTTTATAAATAATAAAAAATAATAATAATAATAATTAATAAAAACATAAAAAAGTGTAACTATTTTAAAACATTTAAAAAACGTTATATATACTGTATATTTAATATATATAGCATCTGTAATCTATGATCAATCTGCATTTTAATTGAATTTGTAACAATAAGGTACAAAAAATAAAACCGTTGAAATAAAATTTGTCTTAAAGTTACAAAGACATTTTAATCTGTGCCACAATGTATTGATTTAATATGTAAGTACAATATAAACATGATAAACATGAATGATGAAACTATAAAAGAAAAAAGTATGTGTGTTTCGATCAAAGCGTCCGCAATAACTGACAGTTTCCTAATTAAAGGCCTGGTCAAAGGAAGCGTTTTCTCAGACCTCCCTCTCTTTCTCTTTTATTCTTCTTTCATTCTTTCTGCCTTTTATTCTTCATTCTGGTGCGAGCGCCGGTGTTTATTAACGGGTCGACTGGTTAGCTCGGGGTAAAGCGGACAATTAGCATTATCCGCTGCCATATGCTGCCCATTGAGTCATGAGGCGGAGACAAAGGGCCGTCTCCCACGCCGCCCTAACCTGAGATCACCAGGGGACTCCCAGCACGAGGGTCACATGTGTGCCCCTCCACGCCCACGGGAGCCCGTCTCGGCTTATGGACACACTCTCTCCCAGTCACATGCTTCAGCAAGGTGCCCATCGCACACTACTGGCTTAGCTGAATGAAGGCTTTAGATGTTGATCGTACACAGTGTGCGTGGATGTGATACTGAGGTGTTGTGTTTGTGTATAGGATGAAGGTGATTAGAGTTATGTATCTGTTATGGTAGTAACTCGGGGGGTTACTGCAGTTCATTTGTTTTTGTGAATGCAGGTAATGTGTTAGTTAATTTTAAGTGTTATGTACAGTAATTTAGTTCGGCTTGACCTTGGTGTTAAATGTATTAAATGTACATTATGTACAACAAAGATTTATATTTTTGTAATTGGAAATCTTTTGAAAACATTTTTATATGATGTTTGGTAATAACATCATAATTAATTAAATTTGTTTCAAATGTTTCTTTAAATAAAAAATGAAAAAATGATATTAAAATCTTGAAAAAAAAAAAGTTTGAACGTTAAAATCTAAACTTAAAAACAAATTTAAACCATTACTGGGTTGAATTTTTTTTTTCTTCACTTCATTAAAGCTTTAATCAAGCTTTCTCCTTAATTCAATTTCAAACAGAACAGTGATGTATTTGGTTTTTCGGGCAAAAAAAAAAACCCACTATTATTTAATCAACAGCATTAGTATCAAGTATTAGGAATACCAATACTAGTTAAATTCCAGAATTAGTTATAAATAGTTCTGTGCTATTTGCCAAGAGAGCCGGATGTTTTTATACTTTTCTAAAAACCTTACTTCCGGGATGCTGTCAAGTTGGTGAGCCGTCATAGCAAATAATGAAGAAGACTCTCTCCAGCCATGTACCCGGAACAATCCCTTTCATACGTGCAAGTGTTTTCCTAATCTCGAGAGGTTTCATCCCATCTGGTGCCGATGAGCTAAAAGAGTTGCGTTACTGGGTTGCAGCCTCGTGCCTTTGATCCTCCTCTTTTGGAATGGCACTTCTGCAGCTGTAACC
Organism: Paedocypris sp. Pulau Singkep; assembly: GCA_017309775.1. NCBI lineage: Eukaryota > Metazoa > Chordata > Actinopteri > Cypriniformes > Paedocypris > Paedocypris sp. Pulau Singkep. Next base: position 2,542,539 of record MU204179.1, read on the forward strand.
ACTGCTTCACTGGCCTGGACCATCCAAGTTACACTTCCTGAACGACACACACCAACACAAACACACCTGACAATCCATTTGTGCCGGCGCCTTTGTTTGGCAGACGTACACGTCCTTGTCGTTGTTTTACAATTAAGCTGTGAATCACACACATAGCGCTGCAGATAACCGCATCTCTAAACTTCCAAATTAGCCATCTGTTACATCAGAGACGTTAGTCCGCCATATGCGTTGCATTGTTTGTTTTATGGCGCTATCGGGTTGCACGCTAGGTTTGAGTTCAGCGGAGGAGGCTGTGATGTCAACCTAAGCGGCTTGAGATTTCCTTCACTTGTTCACCTGTCTGTCTTATCTTTGTGTTTGCAGGTGTACGCACCGTCTCCCACATCGGATGACTTCAACAGAGACTCTCCATCCTATCCGTCTCCCAAACCCCCCAGCAGTATGTTTGCAAGCACTTTCTTCGGTTAGTCATCACGGCTCATTGTGACATCACATTTTTGCCTTTAGCAGAGGTTTTTTATCCAAGTTACACATTAGATAACTACACGTTAGCTACCTGCTTTCTGTCTAGTTCCTGTGTAATTCACTCTTTTTGGTATACAATGCTCAACATATTATGGTAGCAGGAATATGGCTATGTTGTTTTCTTGTTTACTAAATGTTTAGTTTGCTTTTATTTTGGATTTTTGGTACGTTACCAAATGTATTATATGGGACATCTAGGTTCGGTGAGTGTTTCTTACAAATTATACAGTGCTAAAGGAAAACTGTTAAACAACCCAGAACTCAAAACTATTGAGATGGCCAGAAAACCTGTAAGCTAGAAAGAAAGCAATTGAGCTAGCAAGAAAGCAATTGTTCTAGATGAAAAGCTATTGTGCAAGTTGTAGAGCTGTTAAGGTGAGCAAGCGACTGAGCTAACAGGAAAAGCTATTAAACTAGTAAGAAAGCGACTAAGCTAACAGGAAAGCTATTAAACTAGCAAGAAAGCTATTGAGCAAGCAAGAGAGCTATTAAGGTCACAAACAAGCGATTGAGCTAGCAACAAAGTGATTGAGCTAGCAGGAAAGCAACTAAACTAGCAAGATAGCTACAGTATTGAGGTAGCAAGAAAGCTATTTAGTTTGCAAAAAGCGATGGAGCAAGGAAGATATTGAGGTCACAGGAAAGCCGTTGAGCTAGCAGGAAAACAACTAACAGGGAAGTTACTTATTGTATTGGTTGACACAAATTAATACATTGTTGATTTACTGTTGACTGAGGAGATTTAGAAATGTCTTTTTTCACAATGTTTTTGCAATGTTCCTTGGTTAAATTAAATGGCGCGACTGGATGAAGTGGGACAAAAGTGTTTAAGTTAATTAGCAGGTTTCACATGTGGGATTCATTACGCTCTTGTTTTCCTGCCATTTTTTTTTTTCTTAGTTTAAACTTTTTAACCCTCGCCATTGGTGCATTCCTTTGCAGTGTCTGTAAAATAAGTCTTTTTTTTCATCACAATTTCCTGCCTTATCCGTGGCCAGTATTGAGTGAAGTAACTATGAGTATTCCAGCCTGGCCAATCATCTCTGATTAAGTAATAGGGACATTTGAAGTCTGTGCTGTGGGTTTTTGTAAAGAATTGAGCCGGAAGCTGGGAAAAAAGTGTCTGGCTAAGTATTATCTCAGCTGTGCTATGGAAGGAGACTTAAAAAAATGGCCGTAAAATGAAGACTCTAGGTCAGTTCTCAGTTCACTGATAAAACCTTGTTTATTAGCCCTAAATGCACAAGTCACTCACTCGCAGTTAATTTAACAGATTTGTTGTTTTAATAGTCATTTATGCTTTTTTTTTGTGTACAGATGGGACTCACAATTCTTCAGACCCGTGGAACTCGTCCAATGGGATCAACCAGCCAGGTTATGGAGGGATGCTGGGAGGATCTTCATCTCACATGCCACAGTCTGGAAACTACGGCAACCTGCACTCACACGATCGCCTGGTGAGAAGGCCGTATTTCTGCGATGGTTCTCTGTGCAGAGACGCCGTTTATAACCAATGCTTTTCTGTGGTAGAACTACCCACCACACTCAGTGTCACCCACGGACATCAACGCCAGCCTGCCACCCATGTCCAGCTTCCACCGAGGCAGCTCCAACACCTCGCCCTTCGTCACCGCATCTCACACCCCGCCAGTCAACACAGCGGAAGGAGTGATGGGTAGGTCTGGTTGTGTCCATCACGTCTAAGTAAAAACGCCCGTAACCCCCAGGATTTCATTTCTGCTCTGCAGTAGCTGCTGCCAACCGAGGGAACGCCACTGGAAGCTCTCAGACCGGAGACGCGCTGGGAAAAGCTCTGGCTTCGGTGAGATTCTTTTTCATTTCATCCCAAAGTTTAATCTGCAAGGATGTAGTAATTCATGATTGACTTCCATCCCGCAGCTTGGTCTTTTCCAGGCCTACAGATTATGGACATTAGGCTGCTGTTTTAAATACGAAGAGATAGAGATGGTTTTGGGCATGTTGTCTAACTTTTGGAATTTCTGTTGTAGACATGAGTGAGATTACCCAACATAATGGCAGCCTTAATTCTTTAAAAGACAGGACTTGTGCTCTTAGCCTGGGTATTAGTAGCTGTGCAGAAGGTTAAGAGATTGAATAAGGTCAGGGGATCTGTTTGTGGATGTTGCTGGATCTAAGCCCGGATAATTGTGCTCTTAATCTCGCTGTGTACAAGAAAAGGAGCTGTACATAAAAGCTTGTGGATTATATGGCGGTTTTGGATAATGAGTGCAGGGCGAGTTCCTAATGTGTCCCTGAAACCAGAACATACAATAACCTCTAAAACTTGCCGAGCTTAAGTCAAAGACTTATTCATCTCCCAGAAATCCTGCAGACTTGCTTATCCAACGGTAAGTCACAACAAGCCCTTAGAAAAACAACACAAAACCCCTGTAGCACATCTGGAGCGATTCAGAACGGACTCGCCTCCCATCCGCAGCTTAAAACAAGCCCGTTTTTGTCCTTATCAAAGCGCTGAGTTTTCAGTAAATATACGATCATCAAGGCTTTCTTGACCGAGCATAAAAGAAGCATAATAAGACCCGAACAGAAGTGCGCACTCTGGCACACAAACAAACACAAGACTGCTGCTGCAAGATAATCACAAATTAAGTCTTTTTGTATTTTCAGACTCAATACTATTAGCATGATAAAGCTGCAGTAAAACGGACACAGTTGGGCTGGGATGGATGGGCGCGGGGAGGGGTGAGACGTCCTAACCGCGAGCTGCCCATTGTGCCACTTTTGTTCGGGCTTCTTTAGGGTGGGTCGCGCTCATTGGACCCCCGCTGGCAGAGAGGAGCGTGACTGATGAGAGGGCGGAGATCCATTTGTTGTTTGTAAAATTGAGAGCTGTTACACTGGAAATATAGCTGGAGACGCCTCAACTCATTAGGTCAGGAGTCAGGCCGCGAGCCATTCGCAGGGGACGAAACGCAATATTGCCAGGATAAAAATCTACATAATACATACTAAAATTTGTGTTTTTCCCCACAAATAAAAAAGTCGATTTGGCGCTTTCAAGGTCATTTTATCCAAAGCACCTTTTTTAGTTGTTGTTGTTGTTATGTTTGTGATCATCGGATTTTGCACAAAAGCTTGCAAGTTGTCGAGCAGGTGCAGTGTTTAATGCTTTGCGCTACGAAAAAATAAATGCAAGGCAAAGCAAAGCAAGACATCATAGGTTATTATGCTGATGCCTTCATTTCATTATGTGCAATATTTAAGAAGGTAAATTAATAGTCGATGTCTTCCAACATGACATGATTTTTTTATTTGCTTCTTTTCTCGTGTCACTCGAACACTTTCACCCCCCTCTTTTTTCCTCTCTTACTCTCTCTTTCACCCATTCTGTCTCGGTTCTCACTCTCCCTCTCTTTCTCTCTCTACTCTGAGAGATGAATGTACTAATGCCCCAGGCAGGATTTGCAGAGTTGATTGAAACACAAAAGTGTGGCATTCAGGATTTAATAAGAAGATTAATAACGATAGCATCCTCATTTTGATGTGTTTTTAAGTCAAATGGACTTCATGATCCCCTGCAAGTGATGTCACACAACTTTTGAGCCGTTTATTCTCAAATCCTTGCAGATAATTGGGATCAAACCCGAAATATCTCATAGTGGTTTCCATTATAGGGCCATAATACGTTTCAGCAAACTAAAGAGAGAAAGAGGATGTTTACTTTGACTTTGATAAAAATGAAATTTTTTATTGTCCTGCCAAAGTTCTTTCCGGTGGTGTTTGTGATTGCAATGGGATTGTGGTGGAGGAAATTCGGCACGGAGACCCTTTCACGGCATCTGTTTGTTTATTGAGGTGTGGGCGGGGCTCGGGCCATTTCAGCCTGTGTTTATTGGCCAGGCACAGGGAAGCTTTATTACCTCTCATCCATAACTGAAGATGAACATGAGACACACATCCTCACAGCCACAGGCCAGACTCATTCACTCTAATGAGCTCCGAAAAGAGAGATTAATGGCCATGTCTTCTCTCCCATTCTCTACATCATCCAGCTGCTTTTTTCCATTCCAGCCTAAACATGCTCCATTATGTATCGGACGTGGTAAAGCCATATAGAAAAGGTTTGTTTGCTCAGAATTGGTATTATTGGCTGTGTCATACCTTCAATTTTAAGATGGCTTGCTTCATATCCATTCTATATGTATTACTGAAATCTGAAAGAATAAGGGATGGAAAAAATGAAAATGATGAATAAGGAGACTGAAAATGAAAGGAAAAGAGAGAGAGTGTAACTAGAAGATAAAAAGAAAATTAGGAAGATGGCGACAGAGGACAATAGGAATACAGAGAGAGATGAAGAGTGTGTAATTGAGAGAAAGACAGAAAGAATAAGGGCACAGAGAGTGAATAAGAGAGAGAGAGTGTGTGTAACCGAGAGAGGGATAGAATGAAGGAGAAAAGAAAGAATAAGAACAAAAATAGATTGACAGGGAAAATTTAGAGACACATCAGACTTTTTTGCATGTATATGTGTGTTTCTTCTTCTTCATCTCCTTTTTCTTCTTCTTGGTCTTCTTCATCTTCTTCCTCCATAAAACCCGAGCCTTGATCAAAGTAGATTAAAATACAGTGACATAAAATGGCCTATAATTACATCTGGTGTAAAAACGGTATCATTATACACTGGTAATGTGATGTAAGACTTGGGTCAAACCAGCCCGACTGTTATCTAAACAGGCGCGAGTGCTTTACTAGTTGTGTTTGTTTAGCTTTCTCCTCTCTGTCGTGTGGTTTTACTGATGCGGTGGGTGTGTGGCGTGGGCTCAGACTGGAGCGTAATAGCTGGCGCAGATGTGCCAGGGCCAGGGAGCCGCCCGCCGGACTCCAGGTGCCTTACCGCATGTGTGTGCGCACATCATACGCAGCGGCCGAGGCTGTTAAAAGCCCATATGTATGCTGTGAGCATTTTTTTACGGCCGCTCTGCTTGTAAAATCAGCAGAATTGATGAGCCAATTTTGGCTGAGCACAAACCGAGAGATGCGGAGCGCAGCAGTAAAGCCGGAGAGGTTGCAGGTTGTTAGCGGACGGTTGGGTGAGCCACCTCACGTTTCTCTCCTCTTCTCAATTACAGATTTATTCTCCTGACCACACCAGCAGCAGTTTTCCATCCAACCCGTCCACTCCGGTCGGCTCTCCGTCTCCCCTGACGGTCCAGGCCGGCTCTGCCACAGCAGGTACAGTGGTGACGGCCAGCGGCCCCGCAGGAAGGGCAGGTAGAGCATCCGTCTGAATTATATAACTAATATATTGGCAAATATACTGAAATTGTGCTGTTGGGCTTTAGTTTTGACATTTCTTTGATCTTTTACACAATATGCAGTGATGGCACATTTTGTTTCCATTTTGTCTTTGATGCATTTTAAAATGCTATCTGCGTGGTTATTGTAAAGGTTGTTTTTATAAGTTGTAAAATAATATATATTTGGCATAGTTTATATTTGTTTTTCGATGAAATTACAGGGCCTTTTTCTTCCATGTGATTTTTTTGAATTTGCGAATTTTTATTGTCACGTAAACCAATAATTAGTGACACATACATGAAAATACACAATAATAATTTGGGATGTTGAATAAATCTAACTAGTTTTTAGAGGCAGTTCTTCCTATTGGTTTTCTAATAAAGAAAATTGTGTTTTCAGAGGTAGAGAGAATTGTAGTTGAGAGTTGTGTTGCTCTCTTCTCCTTGAATTGAATTAAATTAAATTGAACTGAATTGAAAACACTTTCATTTGTTCCACAGCGTGGAAATTGCATCATACCACAGCAATTGTTTATAGACGTATTGAAGAATAGATAATATATATTATATAGAAAATATATACGTTATATAGATAATACATATAAACACACAACTATGTAATTATAAAAATAGATATTATAAATATATAAATAAAAATATCAATACATACATGAATAAACATAACTATAAACAACACGGCACACACCAATATTGATGTTTATTAAAAAAAAGATTGCATTATTTTTGCATAATGCGATTTGAACTGAATACTTTACAGTTTAGGTCACACAATCCTTAAAGATAAATGCCAGCCATAAAGATAAATGTAATGCGTGGGTCAAACATTTTAAGTCAACAGGAGTTTTTACTAAGCAGTCCTGTGTCTGAAAACATGATTTAAAAGAGAAAGGCAGAACTAGTTTGTAGAATCCGAGGCGTCCTTATCAGCAGAATAGTCCCGTCTCCCTCTATCAGGCGTTTGTATCTGCCTTCTCAACAAGAATCATCTCCTTCCCCCCCAAAGTCCCACGCTCTCTGCCCCCCGACTCACACGTCAAACCAACAATATGTGCAACAGCCAGACCGCTCTTATCCGCCTAAATGAGCAAACACATGACTTTGAGACTACTGAGATGGAAGACTGGACAGATCTTATCAGACTGATGCACAGTCGTTTTCGATGAAGCATATTTTGAGGCGACAGTGACACCGGCGTGTTGTTTTAGCGAGTGGCCAGTTGTACGTGTGTGTGGTGACAGCTGTGTGTGTGTGTGTGTGTGTGTGTGTGTGTGTGTGTGTGCTTCAGCTGTTGCCCCCCGTTCCTCACACAGCTGTTGCCCACCACTCGCGAGGATTTTCATTTATTAGCATGACTGACTGAGAAGACGACAGCGAGAGAGCGTGACTCAGCTGGGTCTCAACCTTGACCTTGCGCTTCCTGTATTACACCACTGGATTTAGGATAAGAAAAAGCTTGAGTTTATTTGTCTGGTGCATTTATTCAATTAATAATTAATATTTTTATTGCAATAATATGTGTGTTTAAAATATAAATCAGAAGATAATCTGGAACCCATTGGAAAACACATTCCTGGGTGTGCTGCTTTTACGTATTTTAACAGTTGCGTACATAAGACGGTCTGTGTTGCACTTTATTGTTAAACTTTATCATTTTAACAAACTTTATTTTTCATTTACATTTATTTGCCCATGACATTATCCAAAGTGGCTTTCAGAACGAGAAGTATTAGAAGAAAATTTCACATGACTGAAAACAACAAGGGTTTAAATTAGGCTATAAAACTTAATACATAATATTAAGCTGAAAAATATATATCTATACGGTCTTTGTACATATGTTGTGTGTGTATATATATATAAATCTAATATTTATATATGTATATATTGTATATATACTGTATATTTATGTATCATTTAATTTCCGGTAAAATGATTTTTAATACAATTTAATAAAAAAACTAAACTTTTAATTAAAACATTCCTGCAGACAAAAATTTGCTATAGCCTGTTTGAATTGTTGAATGCTGATAATTTAATTGTTTATGAACCAGTTAATATTTAGCATCCTTTGACTGTTTTTGGCCCAATTTCTTTCTAAAATACACAAAGTCTCGTTTGACATATAGAGGCTTTTATATATTGGCGTAAACAGTATTGCACATTGTTTCATGATGTTCTGATTAAGCCAAAACACATCCATCTGGGTTTCTGGATTACTTCTAAACTGCGCTATTAGACTCGCTCGCAGCCCGGTCTTTGCTGCTCGTGCCAGCCAATTACAGGCCAGCCGCATGTGCAGACCAGGCCCATTTGTCATGCTAGTCACCAGTGTTAGCATCTTATTAAGAGCTGCGCTAGCTTCTCCGACGTCTGAAGTGCCTTCAGAAATCATTGTTAATGGGGTCTTGGTGATAGTTGACTTCAGGGGGCAATGTGATTTCAAGCAAATTCCTTCAAGATGAAAACGGAGCTAATGACGAGTCTGAATAATGGCTTTCTTTTCGGTAATAATTTACCTTTTTTTACGTAAGTCAAGCATTTGGCTTTAGCATCCATTAGTATGACTAAAACGACGGGTTTGTATTTTTCCCGCCAAAATGGGAAATTTTTCACGTGAAGAAACCAAAGTCTCTCTGGTGGAGCCGAGTTGGCTAACTTTCCAGAGAAGACTTGGAGAAAGTAGACTTGTTTGGGAGCGAAGGCCAGGAAAGCGACCCCCATCAGCAGAGTTTTGATTTGTGATTAGCAGATGTGCATTCTTTTGCTGCAAACGTGATTTACGAGCAGTCGGAGTCAGCACGTATGGGCCGAGACCAGACCGGAGTCATTTACATCCTCATTGTGGTCCCCGTTAGCCCTGTCGTCACACAAGCAGTCACTGAATATGTGGAAAGCTGAACATACCCAGCCAGTCCAAGTCTTTGAACTATAGAAACCAAAGATTAGCAAAGGTTTGATGTGAGATGGATCCCGTCAAAGCTTAGCCACGTCAGTTTTGTGTGAGATCTAAGTGAGCATTGTGGTCTCATCCTGTTGCGTCTGGTCTTCATTTAGAGCATAGGAAAGACCTTCATGGACTCAAGTCCTCGACCTTCTGGTTGTCTTGTATTGTTCTTCAATTGGCTTCATTAAGCAGAGGAAGTCGGTGCAATGGTTTGTGTGTAAGACTCGTCCACGCATCCATCTCTCATTGCAGGATATGGCTCAGTCGAAGGAAATTATGTGTCTGGAGACCCAGAGGGGGAAAATAGTCCATGTTACGAATAGCTTGAAGGGATAGGAAATGAGTTCAGTCTATTGTGAATGTGCATCGTTTTGCTTTTGTCCTAGTTCCAGTGGTAAAAATACATTAGAACCCTTATACAGTGGTTTAAAATACTGTATATTTTGCCCAGTTGAGTTTATTAGCTAAGATATTTGCAGTACTCGTGAATTTTATATTCAAGTGTCATTGGAACAAAAATGTGCATCACTTGCATGTATTTATCGTATTTTTCAGACTATAAGGCGCACCAGGTTATTGGATTGAATTGAATTGGCCTTTAATTGTCCCACATATGGCACATTTATTTTAAAAAAATGTCTATTTCCTACATTTGGTTTAGATAAATAAGTATATATTATATTTTTGTAACAATACATGTGTACATTTTGTCAATCGTTCCAGATTATAAATGCCATTCTATAATATTAATTCCATATTATATTTTCTAGATTAAAAATTATAAATCAATAAAAAAATCAATTGAGTGCGCCTTGTAATGTGATCATTACGGTACTGGTATTTAACTACCTAGTATTTGAATCCTTTGAAAACACTTTGAATCATTCATCTTAAGAAGTCTTTTCTTACACAATGAAACGTTTACGTGCAACAGGTGACCAAACACTGTGTCTGTTTTTAGGCTCGACTCAGTGGCCCCGAGCGGCCGGACAAGTGCCGGCTTCTCCCAGCTATGAGAACTCTCTGCATTCTCTGGTAAGTTCTCCGTCCTCCCCCCGAGCATTTTTTAATGGACACTGTGTCAGAAGACGTCTTGCTCCTGGAGTGCTGAGGCAAACTTCACATGGGCATTCCAGACTTGACAAATGTCAGGAGAGGGACCGGGAGGGGAATGTGGGGATTTAACAATACCCCTCCCTTGGGGCGTGTCTCCCGCCATCTGTTCCGTCCCGTCCCGGGGTGGCTGGAGATTGGGCGGGGCGTGTGTAGGGGGTGAATGGGGATTGGTTTAGGCCGCGGGATTCCTGGGCTGACAACAGGAGATCGGTTTACACACACACACACACACACACTTTCCTTCCCACGTCACACTCGCACACGACGGGGTGTGTGGGTAAATATTTACTCTCTTGATTTGTATGCCAGCTGCAAGTGCATTTTTATAGAGCGTCCAGTGTGTCGGACAGAGAGTGTCCTTCAGGAAACAGGAAATGAGCTGTGACCGGCAAGAACGCGGGATCTGGATCGTAATGAATTAGCTGTAAAGCCCCCCCATCTCGTCTTTCACTGTACGAGTCTCACTGATTTCCTCTTCCTGTCTGACTGTAGAAAAACCGCGTGCACCAGCAGCTTCATGAGCATCTGCAGGATGCCATGTCCTTCTTAAAGGATGTCTGCGAGGTATTCCCGCTCTTCAGGCTGTGCCACTTTTACTTCTGCCATCTGCCTTTTTTCTTCCGTTCTCTTTCGTCGCAGAGACTCTTTTTAGTTCTGGTCATTTGCTGTTTGTTTTGGTCTTTTCTCTTTTTCATTTGACAAATGCAGAACATCCCCTCATGAACATCATGCCGCTTCTTGCATTTAGTTTAGTTTGCCGCATCCTTTTATTATTTCACAGAAGTGGTTTATCCATTCATCTTTTACGTTTGGGTTTTGGAATGTCACTTTTCCTGACCTATATTATTATAATGTAAGCTTAAATAAAAGCTCTATTGTTGTTGTGTTTGTTATTAGTCTGAATCTTTCTTCTCCTCTGATTCTAGTCTCGCATGGAGGACCGACTGGACAGACTGGACGATGCCATCCACGTCCTGCGGAACCACGCGGTGGGATCCACAGCCGCCCTGTCCAATGACATCCACAGCCTGCTGGGACAAGCGCACAACGGCCCCATCGGTTTCCCTTCTTCGGGCTTGGTTGCCAACCGAACTGCAGCGATGGTAATGAAAACGTCTTTTACGGAACTAGTGTCTTGTTTTCCTCCAGGTCAAAGTTGCACACAGTTGTTAGAGGCGAGAGCGCGCCCCATGCCTGTTTCTCCCGGCCTGTCCTCGCAGGCCCATAAACCGAGCTGAGCCACCTGTTTAAAATGAATTTCCAGCCATGTGCTGAAACTGAAATGTTTTCCATTGAGAGTAGTTTAACTTAAACCCACATACTTTCCATAAGTGTAATGGCTGGACCCGGCTCATTCTTCCTGGCTGAGCCGCGCTCCACGAGCTGAATGGGAAAAGCAGTCACAGTCAAATCTAGTAGATCAGTGCCGGTCTGGAAGATATTTCCGCACCATAGCTCTCTGGGGCTGTGGGGATCAGCGTGATGTGAGACTTGCTCTGTATCTGCCTCTCGGTCCCACTGCATTCATTCGTACGGTGGGAGATTTGTGCACAGCTGTAATGGAAGGAATTACTGGATGAGACGTTTTCCTAACAACCGGGGAAATTACAGATTTTCAAAGTTTTCTTTGATTTAAATTTGCTCTTCATTTAGGTGGAAAGAATATTCTTGAAATAATCTGAGTAAAGGCATCTATCATGTTAGAGGTGACATACAGATTATTAAATGATAGTTTACATGATTGGTCTACATGGGATATCAATGAAACATCTAAATCAACTTTAGACTCAATTAAATTAAATTAAATTAAATGGGCTTTTAGCATTTAAAATGTGATGTACCGGCCCAGTATAAAGTGAGAATTATGGAAATTTTGATAAATTGATAAATAATCTTAAAATATACATTTTAAATATCCAAATGAACCACTACAAGAAAAACATGAGAATACATGTTTAATAAGTGTTCTTACGACTGGAAAAAGTACTGTTATACAATTCTGCTGTTTGAGAAATTGTAAAACACTAAAAAAATATGTGGCTCTAAAATTATTCAAGTAATATGTAATTTATAATTATATGTTAAAGACTTAAAATAAGAAATAAATTGAATGACTTTTGGTTAATATCATGACTTTTGATTATTGCCATAAATAAAGCATTAAACATTAGGCATCATAACCTTTTCAATGAATTTTTAAGATTTTTTTTTTCATTTAAAATTTCTTTTAATCTTAATTTTGAACACTATACGATTTTTTGGCTCATAGACAAGTGAGTCTATCCATCAGACTGACGTGGATTATGCAGCATCATACCAACAAACTCTCAGACAAGGGCTTTTATTTTGATGCTTTTGTTATCTCTATCTGTCTGACTTTTCCTTTCTGTCGCTCGCTTTTTCCTACCGACTCTGGAAATCTGACACTTCTAGTGGTGTGTGTCTGAGCGCTTCAGCTGTATGGTAATCGAGCCTAGACGGGAAAATGGCCGCCTTCTTTGGTCGGCATCACTCCTCCTCTACTGCCACAGACAAAGAATTGTTTGGACACCTGTTGTGAGTGGTGCTGAGATTAGCGTTTGGGGGAAGGGGCTTGATGGCAGGGCATCTGAGAGGTTAACCGAGGCCAACAGTGAATTAGAAGTGCATTCTTAAAGGGAAAAGAGAGAAAGACCTCAGCTTCCTGTTTTGCCCTTTTTTGTTTCTCCTTCACCGTGACCCATTTCCCTGATGATTTTAAGGAGCTTTATTGAAGACTAACATGGACTCACCATGTGTGAGATGGTGGATAACAGAGGTGTAATGAGTACCTGAAAACCATACTTGAGTAGAAGTACCTTACTGTAAAAATTACCAAGTCACCAATTCCAAGAAGACTTGAGTAAAAGTCATAAAATATCCAATTTTTAAAGAATTTAAGTAGTTTACTCGTACTTAATGTAGGCTCAAAAAATATATCAATGGTATTGATATATATTGGTATATATATCAAATACCAAGACTTTTATAAAAACAAGAAACTTTTATGTATGAGATTTTATCTCCTCATATAGAACTGAAATTTAACACCTCATTATTTAAAAATAGCAGAACAAGGAAGATAAAAAGACCAAAAAAGCCAAACTCAATTGTGCGAAAGTGCACCGCTATTTCACGTCCCTGTTCATAAGCTCATAAATAGCATTCAGTACCTTCAGCATCCCACCGGTTTTAAAAATATTCAAATAATGTATCGCTGTACAAGTATAAAGTAGCCAACAATACTTAAGTAAAGTAACAAAGTCCATTTACTACTAGTACTTCACACCACTGATGGTTTCTACTCTAAACCAGATGCAGTCATAAACGACCAATGTTGAATGCGGGTCAGATTGGTGCCTTTGATGTTGAGCGAAGTAAACTGAAAAATGAGGTGTGTGTGTGTGTGTGTGTGTGTGTGTGTGTGTGTGTGTGCTTAACCAGGAGCTGTGTACTAGTAAGAAGACCAAACTATGAGAGTGTGAGCTTCATCCAGAAGATTTGAGGGAATCAGGAATGAGTTGATCCAAGATCTGGTCTGTTTACTGGGATTCAATTGTTTCCGAGCAAGATCAGGCATCTTCCTCAAAACCCAATGCAATTCAAAACATGGCTAAAAAGATCCTTGATGCTGACTTACTAGTGCCTACTTAAATGGGAGGATGTATATAGAAGCCAGTCGCACTTTATAAGATCATTTGGGTCATGAAAGACAAAGCGTCGTGTGTAATGCTTCAATCAAGGCGAGATTGCAGAGCGCCACTTTTCTATGGAAGCAACACTCACGGCGGTGAGAGGATCACAACTCTGCACTGAGATGCTCGGCCTCAAATGCTCGGCTGTGAAGGTCGTTCTTTGTTGTGCTGGAGGCTCTCAGTTCTTCAGATAGGAGGTCACACTCTACAGACACTCACTCGGCTTTGAAGTCCAAGATCTGTCTCTTCCCCGGTTTAATGTAAATCACTTTTGTTGTCTCGGCACTGATCACAGGGACTCTTGATGTCTTTGCTCTGTTCTCTGCCTGGTGTATTTAATATCTATCTGTTCTGACAGGGCTCTGTTCACCGCGACGAGACCGTCAGCCTCAACAATAACCACGGTGGCTTGCAGGCCAGTGCCGGACCCACGTCCAGCATCGATTTAAACCACCAGGCTGAAGTTTTCAGAGGTCTGAGATCTTTCAGAAGAATCCTGTGGAGTCTGGGTGGCTTTGCTTGTGATTCAAGCTGTGTTTGGTGGATCTTGTAGGTCTCGCCACCACCTTGGCTGGACAAGTCGCCTCCAGTCTAGAGCTGAAGCTCGAGAACTCGGAGAAAGACGACATGCATGACAATAACTCTTCCGACGATCTCAAATCCGATGACGAGAGTGATAAGAACAAGTCGACGAGGGGAGGCACTCGAGCAAGGCAAGGCCATGTCTGGTCTAATCATTTTTGAACCTTCACAGTTTTACAGTTGTGCAAAGGCGATTGTGAAATATAATCGTCATACTGTCCTCAGAAAGTGAAGTGTGACACTGGTGATTTTCTCCTGCAGCAGCATCAATGAAGACGAGGACCTGAACCCCGAGCAGAAGGCAGAGCGCGAGCGCGAGAGGAGAATGGCTAATAATGCCCGAGAGAGGCTGCGAGTTCGCGACATCAATGAAGCATTTAAAGAGCTGGGACGCATGTGTCAGCTGCACTTAAAGAGCGAGAAGCCCCAGACCAAACTCCTCATTCTTCACCAGGCAGTTGCCGTCATCCTCAGCCTGGAACAGCAAGTCAGGGGTAAGAGAGATGCTTGTGTCTGTTCACCATGCTTTTTTGGTCAATATGGGAAACTTTTAATAATATGTAATATATTCCAATACTTAATAATCTTAATAATATAATACTATTTATATAAAATATATATGTAAACTAAATATTTATAATTTCTAAGAGACAGGAGAACAATTATAAATGACAACAAATTGAATTGAATTGAATTGAAAGTCCTTTATTCGTCCCCACAAGGGGGAAATTTCAATGTTGCAGCAGCAGTACAATTTACATAAAATATATACATCTACAATATAAATTATATATATATGTATATATATTTACATATATATATATAATTTATATATACAATATTTATATGTATCGCTCAAACCCTACATCATTTCTAACACATAGAGACATTCTAAGATACAGGAAAATATGACAACTATATGTGAATACATATACATATGTAAACGCATTTCTTTATATACATATGTAAAAGATGTGTGTGTGTGTGTGTGTGTGTGTGTGTGTGTGTGTGTGTGTGTGTGTATATATATACAATAGTTATATCAACTATTCTTAACAAGAATTAATCATTCTTATTTCTAATAGTTTGCTCAATTTTTTTTAGGTTTTACAAAGTTTTTATTAGTACAATATTATTATCATCTGTGTTTTGTTTTCTCTTGTAATGAGTTATAATGTTTTCAACTGTAATGTAAAAAAAAACATTACCAATGTAATGTCGACAAATCTTAGTGTAACATTTTGTTGATTCTCGACGCAAAGTTTCAGGGAAATAAATGTAGTGATTTCACTTATTACATAATCAATTTTTCACTTACAAAAAAGAGAGAAAACTATTGATAATTATTCCTTTCTACTTAATACACTCAATAATACCTGTCCATCCCCATATAAATCCAGAAATGATAGTCATCTACTGTATCTACACACAGAGAGGAACCTAAACCCCAAAGCGGCCTGCCTTAAGAGACGAGAGGAGGAAAAGGTGTCGGGCGTGTCCGGGGACCCCCAGCAAGCCCACCAGCCCGTGCACCCGGGCCTCACAGACTCCTCCAATCCCATGGGCCATCTGTGAACACCGGCCAGGTGAAGCTCACAGCCTCTCACCAAGCCTCCAAGAACACCGTCCTCATCTTCCTCATCTTCCTCATCTTCCCTTCTCTTCCAGACCAACAACGGATGGCGTGTGATGGACAGAATGGGTGAACTTGCTTTCCACGGGCGGACGGGACTCACAGTTTGTGACGGATTCCACTCCAAGCTAAATTTCACCCGTAAGCAATCCACAGTTAGAAGAAAACTGGCAAGTGCCCGGCTCCCTGTGAAGACATCCCATATCGCTCAACTTCCTGCCCACCGGAGGAACAAACCAGCGCCAAGGCCCGTCCGCACACCGCGCCGCAGCCGTACAATCACAGACCGTACGTGGATGTCGCCTTGTGCCTAAACTGAATTGACGAATGCATTGTAACAGCAATTGCTCTTTTTTTTTTTTTTTCGTTTTGTTCTTGGTTTATGGATTTTGCTATTTATTACGTTCCTGTACTGTATGTCTTGTGTTTAAAGGGAAAGTTGAGAAGCTGGCGGCGTTTCAGTAGACCTGCAGTTTGTCTGCGCCGTCTCTCTTCCTGTCGGCTTGCGAACGGCGTTCTATGAGATTAATATATTTTTTATCGTCCTCTGATCAAATTTCACACCCTGAGTGAATTGGATGGTGTTTGAATTTTTAAAGATCCCTTGGCAAATATATAGTATATTATTTATATTTATCGCACATTCATTCCACTTCACAGCATGAAAAACCAAAACTACCTAAATCTTTATCGTGTACCTTGATGGCGTCGCTCGTCCCGGACAGGAAGTAGAGCGATGGCAAACTCTGGCTGTACTGAAAGGTCAAAGGTCGGACGCAAGCCGGCACGTTTATGCTCTTGGGAGAGCCGTACAGATACAGAACCTCGCCATCCCCCAGCATTCCCTGCATTTGGTAGTGTCTTAAATGAGGAAACGGGGACACAGTCTCATCCTTTTGATTCCTTTGCCATACAGTGTTAAAGGCAAGAAGTTCCTGACATTTCTTTCGCTCTGTGTTGAGATGATCTGATGGCGTGAGACACGAGGAGTCGGATTTAAAACGAAGACCATTACTACATCTGGCCTGATGTGACGTTTCTTTGCGTTCGGAAACCATTCATTATTATTATTGTTAAAAAAGAAGAAGAGCGGAAGTGTACTCAGAGTATCCACGTTATTGTTTTTTGTAATTGTATACAAAGCGTCTCTCAAGGCTTCATAGTAAAGCGTATATTTGTCGTGTGAAAATAGAAGGATGTTCTAAGTTAGAATGGCTTTGTCTTTCCTCTCCTGCGCAGAAGTGCTCGATCGGCAGAATGTGAGCGCAATGTCTGTTAGAAAAAGACGCTTCGGATACAGCATCAGGACCGGCAGACGACAGAAAAGCACGATCAAAGCCAGTTCCACGGGGATTGTGTTTCTTTGTAACACGTCACACGTCACACGTTACACGCGTAGCTTTTCTCAGTTGTTTTTTTTTCCAAGACCAAAAAAAATCGTTTTTTCCGTTTTCTAATCTGTCTGTTGTCTTCCACGTGTCACTCGTCTTCTCATATTAATCCTTCTGAATTATTACTAAATCACAAGAACAAAACAGACAGATCGGTCAGACGTTTCTTTGCTTCGTGTAACGTACTCTTCTTTAAAACCATCGTGATATCCAATAGTCTTGTGGCCTTGTTATACCTTTCAGTATTCAAGAGCTTGTATTTTTGCCGGCTGAGAACTAATCGAGATTTTCACTCATCTGTTGTTTTGATTTCCTGTTTTTTTTTTTTTGTTTGTTTTTTTTTGTTTTCGGTGTTCTGTTTTTCCTGTTGGATATGTTAGATTTTGCTGTACGCCCTGATGCTTTCCCTCATAACAAAGCGTATGAAACGATAAAAAAAGAGGAAAAAAAAGGAAAAAAAAAAAACATTTGGCTTATTTTTCACTATAGTTAGTCTTTTATACAATAATATTGTAAGAACATTTCTTGAATTCTAAATATTACTCTTTCTAGATTTTTGAAATCAAAAGTTTTGAGTAAAAAGTTTCTTACTTTATTTTACTATATTAGATAGTAAAACAAAAAACATGTACGGTTATTTACCACACGCGGTGGGTTATTCTGAGCACAGATCATCGATGGTGTAGGGTCGTAGCTGGCAGTCTAGTGACGTCTGAGGATGTGCTCTCATCTCTGTCTCCAGTCAGCATTGTCGGTCGATGAGCGATTTGTACCCATGTCCAAATTCAAGGTATTGTCAATGCACATCGGAAAACCAGCAGTAACGTTTTTTTTTTTCTGTCTCTGTAACAGAAAACACAGTATGTATATAACATTTATGTAGCAATAAATGTGCCATTTTTTTTAACTATGGGGTGTGTGTGCCCATTATTTTGGTCGTGTGTGTGTGTGTGTGTGTGTGTGTCTGTGTGTGTGTGTGTGTGTGTGTGTGTGTGTGTGAGAGAGAGAGAGAGAAATGAATTTGTGCATGTTTTGTGTATGTTAGCGAGTTAGAGCCTACATGCTTTTATAGGTGTGTGAATGTCGTGTGTGTGAGTGTGAGAGAGAGAGAAATTAAACTTTCATGTTTTGTGTATGTGTGTTAGTGAGTTTGAGCGTACATGCTCATTATGGGTGTGTGAGAGAAATTAAATGTGCATGTTTTGTGTGTGTGTGTGTGTGTGTGTGTGTGTGTGTTAGTGAGTTTGAGCGTACATGCTCTTTATGAGTGTGTGAGGATCTTGTGTGTGAGAGAAATTAAACGTGCATGTTTTGTCTGTGTGTGTGTGTGTGTGTGTGTGTGTTAGTGAGTTTGAACATACATGCTATTTATGGGTGTGTTAGAATCTTGTGTGTGAGAGAAATTAAATGTGCACGTTTTGTCTGTGTGTGTGTGTGTGTGTGTGTTAGTGAGTTTGAGCGTACATGCTCTTTTAGGGTGTGTGAGAATCTTGTATGTGAGAGAAATTAAACGTGCATGTTTTGTGTGTGTGTGTGTGTGTGTTTGCAAGTTTGAGCGCACATGCTTTTTTTGGGTGTGTGTGAGAGAAATTAAACGTGCATGTTTTGTGTGTGTGTTTGTAAGTTTGAGCGTACATGCTTTTTTGGGTGTGTGTGTGTGAGAGAAATTAAACGTGCATGTTTTGTGTGTGTGTTTGTAAGTTTGAGCGTACATGCTTTTTATAAGTGAGTGAGAGTCTTTTGCGTACGTGTGTGTGAGAGGAAGAGAGAGAAATTAAATGTCTATGTTTTGTGTAGGTGTCCGTTAGTGTGTTTGAGCATTGAGCTTTTTGTGGGTGTGTGAGAGTCTTGTGTGTGTGTGTGTGTGTGAGAAAGAGTGTGCATCTAGTGTGGTTTTCTCATCACCGGTTGTGCGCTGATTCCAATGCAAATCCCTGTGTGAACTGATATTGATCCATTATAATGTTTTTTTACTACATGTTGACGTGATTGACCAATGGGAGGCCCCGCTTCCTCCTGCCACTAAAACACTAATGACACTTCTTTGACTTCTACATCTTCATCTCATCCTTAGATTTTTATGAAATGACATCAGGCCCGGTCGTCCAATTAAAGTCTCGGAGCTCATCCCCACGGCCTCCACATCTGCCCGGAATCATGCGTGTGTGTGTGTGTGTGTGTGTGTTTGTGCTGACAGGCCTGAGATCTGTTCAGAGACGGGAAAGTCCTGGCTGAAACTGAACCTGTCAAGTCTTCCAGCTCCTCACCTCATCTGGAGACTTCTGGAACTTCACTTACTGGGTGGGAAGGCTTTGTCTCACTTCCTCCCAGTGTGTGTATTTCTGTGGGATTGTGCGTATTCCTTCCTGCCTTTATCAAAACCGTTCCTCTGAGTGTTTACTGGTGTGTATCTGGGACCACCGTGTTTGGGGTCTGCGCTTCCTGCGAATCCCACTAAATCAACAGAAACATCAGACACAATCTCTCTCTTTTTTTTTTTTTTTTTTGCTGAGATGGAGATCTTGTTTTTTTTTGGTTGCTGACAACATAAGGAAATGATCTTATTTGTATTTTGGAACTATAGTGTTCACAATCATTCCTAATATTTTGTATTCTATCATTTTAGTGTAGTGAAATTGAGAATTATTTCATTGTGTCACTTTTAATTTTTTTAGATTTTATATTATTTAGGTGTTAGTGAGTTGTATAATATTGATAAAAAATAGTTTTTGGAATCATTTACAAACTGTATGATATCTTGGGAATTTTTCTCATCATACAATTGCAGAAATTATAAATATATAAATAATGTATAGAGGAAACCATTATAACATTCACTTGATCTGATAAATAGTTTGGATTTTTGATTCATTATCAGCTGAAATCTGAGGATTTGGTTTTGTGTTCGTCTTGCTTGGTTCCAGGGATGCTTATCATCATTTCGTTGCTTACCGCAGATGATGCTTAGTAGATGTTAGTGTCGTATCTGATCGCTGTGCTTCGTCGCTTTCTTTTTCACTTCACTGGTCCTGCTACCACAAACCGGACTCAACAGCGCCCCCTACTGAATATTTCCATAGTTTTGCACACAATAGTAAAATGATGGAACTATAAAAAACTAATCAATTTAGGAACATATTCCTTAATCTCTTCACTTTATTTGCTATCACACTGAAGAGACATACTTGCTCAACGGGATTTCCTGTTGTAATTTGTTTTATATTTAAATTTGTATTTCAATGTTCAAGTTATCTTTAAAATTTAGATGTATAAACACACATGTGAAGGAGAGATATCGCAGATCTTTCCTACCTGCTGCGATTAGACTCTACAATTTGAATTTAAATTTAAACTGGTGACTATAACTATGCTTATGACGGGCAGCGCTACTTGTTCATTTATGGTCTGTGTTTGTTTGTTTATTATGATGTGTGCAGTGCGTTATGGTGATGTTTGTTTATTTATTTGTTTGGATTTGTTGTTGCTGTTGTGACGTGAAATTTCCCCGCTGTGGGACTAATAAAGGATTTTTCAATTCAGTTCAATTCAATACATGCTAATTTGTAATAATTGTATTCTCCGAATTGGTCGCTAGATGGCGCTGTCAGCCTAAAATGGTTTACGTGGAAAAATTAGAACATTAACAACTGTAGTTGTTTATTAATGCTTGCATATTTCTGAATTTTAAGAGACCTTAGTACATTATACTTTAAAATCAACTGTGATCATAGAGGTATATTTGACCAGTTTTGAACAGTCCTGTATTATTACTGAATGACAAAAATCCTTTCAATTATTATAACTTAAATGAATTCATATAAATATCTATATATTATCTAGATATGTGCATACGTTATACATTAAATACAAAACTTGAGATAGATACTGTATATAATAATTAAAAATTATGTATACTGTTATACAGTAGTGTTTATTTTATTCAAATGAAATATATTTACCTAAAACCTTAATAATTTCAGTCCTTTATAAAAAAAAAAGACAAATATAGCTGCAAGCATAAGTCCGGAGTTCAAGTCTTCAATCATCAGCCAATCAGATCAAACAATCAGAATGTAGGAACACTGAACTTGAAACAAACATGCTGATTTGCTTCTGCCCTTGATGGAAACCCCCTCCATGCTTATATACAGTATTTTGGCTTATCAAACTAAAACTACAGAATAGTTAAAAACAATAATGCTTATAATCTTTACAAGGCGCCAGAACTAGGGTTATCAGCCCAAACTTGAACCCCCAATAACAACCTTCTGCAAATACAACCCTCCATGAAAGCTGCATCAGGAAAAAGTGTTTAAACAACCTCACAGTCTGGGCTGGGATTTTATTAATGACATTCAAAGAAAGGAGAAGGTGTCAACAGCTCTGCCTTTTCTCTCCCTCCAGTGTAAACCTTTAATTTGACCGATACTGAGAAGGCCCGGGTTGGACGGCCGCCGCCCGGTTTCAGTGAAGGGCGTCTTGGGATCAGCTGAGCCGCGACCTGAGCGCCGATCAGCCGGTGTAGGTTGTGGGAATCAGCTGATTGTGAATCAGGCCGCGCCGGGTGGGCGGAGTCCGCGTGTGGGCGGGGCCTGCGGGGCTTCATCGCCTGCGTGCTGGAAGTAAAACTAGTCTGAAAAAAACACGCGCAACAAGTGTTTCATCACCGAGCGATTGAAAGTTGAAAGCGATTGAAAGAACGATTGAAATGGAGCTTTCGCGATATCGCGTCTGTTAACTAGCCCGTCACTCTGTGGAATCGAACCCGGACAGTCGTAAGTAAGCTTCTTTTGAATATCCGAACAAAACGCATCTGAAGCGCTTAAAAAAGTTGCTTGACATTGGGTTGGGACGTTTGGGAATATGGCCGCGAATTAAACTACTTTGTTTGCACTTTAAACACACTCAAACTTACCAAACTTCACATTTCTGTCGCGTTTGTAGAAGGAAGGTGATTGGGAAAAAGTACGTTTATGTGCTTTCTTTACAACACACGCTTATTGAATATAAAACAACCATGTGCTTGTGCGTAAAACGTGTTTATAATTTGAAATATATTGAAAGGTTTTCAATGGTTTATGTCATTCATCTATGATTTCTTCAGTCTAATTTACATCTAAACCGAATCTAAATCTCGGTAAAGAACACCGGTGTTTGTGGTCGTCAAGAAGCTGGTGGTCCAGAACCCTCGCGTTTGTTGATGTTGATGTGGAGCAGTAGGTGATGAGTTGGAAGGTGGATGATAATACTACTTACATTTTCCTCCATTTTCCCCCAAAGAAAAGTACTTTTGAAGGCCTTGGTTGGATTTGTATGTATATTGTGCATCCAATGCCCCCATGGCTTGTCATTGCTCCATGTTTCCAGCCATTACAATGGAAGGAAAAGAATTATATTAACACCCTTATTCCCTGAGCGTAGTACATGTGATACAGGAGCTGAAAGAGGCTATTGTGTCATATCCCTTTTTATGCACCAGAGCTCTGTTCCTTTCGGATAAGGAGGCTTGCTGCTATTTAACTTGCCTTTTATTGTTCTGTCTCAACCCCCTCAATGAGGCTGGAAAGTTTGAATCCCATCTTCTCTTTTGCATGTGATCGTCAACTCAGGACTTTCCCTTTCCCAAGTTAAGTGGATTTGTAGGAGCAAGATTTTGGGCTTTCTGATGTCTAGCTTTTAACCTGAAGTATCTAATGCCGCCTTCATTCTTGACTTAATAGCTTGGTTACTTCCCTAGTGAAAACGACCCAATGCTGGTCTTTGTATTCGTCATTGTCAAGCCCTCAGGTACTTCACACGTCGTTTGCTAGGTAATATCAGCTCGGGCAAGCTCTAGATATATTATTTGCTGTTTAAGCACAGACATCAGTGTGACTCATGAGGTCTTTTGTTTGTGTCAAGATGGAAGGCTGTTATCAGGGGGGTCCTGAAGAAACTGATAGCAGACTGTTGTTTAGTGTGATCCCTGTAAGTGCTGTGATAGTTTTGTCACTTTGTTTCTTTTGTTCCAGATGGACGTGTTAACATATTTATCGCGTCACGATTTACAGTAAAATCACGGAGGGAAGCTGTTGTGTTTTGGAGCTGTTACAATATTTATTTGTACATACTTTACTGCTATTTTGATTATATTTTTAACACATGTCCCATAATGTTTTTTATTGTAATTTAGTTATGTCTGATTTGTCAACAACACAATTTAAAATTACTCTTTAAATTTGCACACAGGGTGATCAAAATGAAATCTCTCCAAATGTAAACCTTTTTGCTGACAATTTACTTTTTTTGTCTTGTTGTTTTTATGTTTTTTTTTGTTTTACACAAACATACATTTTACATTCAGTATAATTCATTTTTGATTTGTATATTTACGTGTGTGCGGGTGTGTGTGTTGTGTAAATTATACATAAATGTTTTGCCAGTTTTCCTTCTTACTGTCACACAGAGCTTTTTGTTATAGTCAGCAGTGTTAATGTGCTTGAGATTATAAAGTCTACAACAGCTAAACTCACAGTTACTTAATCGTCTGGGATTTTTTTTGGCATGTACTGTATGCACTAAGCGGTGATTATTGAACTGAGTCATAGTGTAAAAATAAAATCTACAGAGACACTGAATTGAAGACATTTCATAAAATTTCTTTTTTGTTTCATGCCCCAATACAAAGTGAGGTGGGTTTGTCATTGAACATCATTGGAATTTAAATTTACCAAAATAAGGGAAACAAATGTGGTAACAGTAACAAAAATGAAATTATTTAATGGCAACATTAAAATTGAACTTAAATGTCATAAATTATAGTTTTGATGACATCACACAGCACATATTGTAAGTTTGTCAGTGTGAAAATATTAGTTTTTTTCTGAAATGCAGAAACATTTTCCTGCAAAATATAAAAGAAAAACTTTTGGATTTATTTGCAGACGTGACACTTTGCCGTAAAGAGGGATTTATTTGTACCATATGGAGTCATACCAAGTGAGTGGGATGCCAAACAATGGACTACCACAGAGCTATACACACCAACCTCGTGCGAGAAGCCAGAATAACGGAACCTATGGCCTCAGTATCCGAGTTCAAGGCATCGACGGACACCCATATGTGGTTCTCAACAACCAGGACAGAGGACCAAACCCTTTTGCAGTTCCACAAAACAATGGATATGTGGATTCCGAAAACCTGTTGAGAAACAATTATGATCAATATGACACAGCAGGAGCCAAGAGAAATTATTCCGAAAACCATTTCAGGCCTCAGAAACTTCATGGCGGTTCTCAAAATGGAAGCACTGACCCTAAAAAGCAGTCGACCCTTTTAAACTTCCAGAAACACCCAGAGATTCTTAAGCCATATGACCCTGAGAGCAATACCCTTGATCACTTTCAGCGTCCCCCATCAGAGGACACTAGAAATGCCCAACCCAGAGCCAACTCTCCACTCAAGAGCCAAGCTAGAGTGTCTAGTGGAGACCAGATCTTAGTCCCAGAACCACCTTTTCCAAGTGCGAGGGGACCTGCTCAACCTCAAGTTTGTCCTCAGACAGCGCCGTCACAAAAAGGCCCTTCCAAAGACCCCTATGCCTTCAAGCCTCAAGCTCAATCTCAACCTCAGGTTAAAACCCAAAACCAGCTGGCGATTAAAACCCCAACACCCTACCAAAACCCATTCCAGTCTTCAGACCGCCTTCCAGTTCCTCAGACGTCTACCACCAGCAACCCAGACCAGACCAAGACCACCTCTAGACCGCCAAGCTCTGTTAGTAGTGCAAACTCAAGTCTGGAACGAAGTCGTCGTGAACCCGATGTCCTGCCCTTACGGCGATTTGACTCGAGTGGTCCGGTGTTACAGTCTTCCTCTTCTCGCAACTCCTCTTTGAGCTCCACCACGCCAACAAAGGAAGATCAGTTTAATCAACTGTGTGCAGACACCATCAACCGCCACGAGAACCGCCGCTACATTCCATTCCAGCCTGGAACGGGCCGTGACATCGACACTGGTTCCATTCCTGGCGTTGATGAGCTGATCAAGAAGTTTGACAGCAAGGAAAGCCATCAGCGCAGGGGTCGCTCTGGACGGAGGAATCGACTCAACCCAGAAGATCGAAAGCGTTCCCGTAGTGTTGATAGCGCCATGCCGTTTGCTCTGGATGGTGATGCTGATTACTTGGATGAGTTTAGTCGAAATCGAGGCAGGTCAACCGAGCATCTTCTTCGCCCATCACTGCTTTTACAAAAGGCCGGTGGAGTAAATCCATCCCCCTTTTCTCCACCTTCAACTGCTGGACCAAGAATAAGCCACAGTAATGCAAACCAAATTAAAAGTGCTCCAGGTTCTCCTCAGGGAACCTTTTCCAGCACTTCAGAAGATCCTTTGGATTACAAGACGCCACCGAGTCGACCCTCGACAGTTCCTGTGGCAAACAAGACGGATGGAGAAGCTAAGCCTACACAGACCAAGTTCCTGTCTAGTGTCAAAACAGGATCCGTTTCTGGTTCAGCTGCCAGTGGCAAACCTTCAAGCAGTGAAGTGGATGCTCAGGTTAGAGCTTATGAATATTCACATCAATTAGACAAGTATTTGGTATGTGGTTTCACATTCTTTGCATTCAGTGGTTATTTTCTAAGATAATTTTTCCACACATTCAGGTGACACCGGATCTACTGAAAGGCCAACAAGAGCTCTCACAACAAACCAATGAAGAGACGGCAAAGCAAATACTCTTCAGTTACCTCAAAGACGGGTGAGTTAACACAGAGATGCCAGATAACATTCAAAGCAAGCAGTGGATTATATGGTGAAATGTATGTATTTGTTTTTACACAGTGACAAAATCATTTTGATCTGTGTCTTATGTTATTGAAAAAAAAATTATTTTTAAACATTTGAGCATCTATTAATTTAGCTGATGTATTTATTTTTTTGCATGCAAATATGATGTGCAATGTAATATGCAGATATTGCTTTATAAACATTATTATAAACATATGCAATATTAACATTACTTCAATGTTTGCTTATTTTGCTCGCCATTTGTAAAAACGTATCGAATAACCAGTCACACATTTTTATACGTATTATTATATTATACAATAGTTTAAACGTTCCAGAATGTTTTTTAACATGACAAACTGCATTTACAAAAACCTCCAATGAAATGAAGAAACTTATTTTTATTTTGCTAGTGGTGTACTTGAGTAAATGGCTACTTTGTAATTGTACTGAGTATCAAAAATATAAGCAACTCTCATTTTACTTATACTCATTTTATTATATGTACTCTTTACTCCACTACATTTGAATGGACACTTACCGTTAACTTGTTATGTTGTGATTGTGCACGGCACATAAGCCTCTTTTTCTACTGTGCCCAATTTCTTTAGCGGACAAGGTGATATCGCCATCTGCAGGGAGCTGAAGGCACTGGCTGCTGTTTTTTAGCCCAATCACGTGATTTTTATAATAATAATAATTATAATTATAGTCGAACATCCCTCAGTTGAAAAAGCGGTTGCACTTTTATTTGCACATTTGAGTTTGACTGAGACTTATATATTTTGTTCTGCCTTTTTGAAACATTGAGGTGTTAAATCTGAAACATGGAGGTGTTAATTGTGAAACATCGAGGTGTTAAGAAATAAAACCTCAGGTGTTTTTCACCTTTCTTGGTATTTGTAAGCCTAAATTCTGTGCGAGTAAATTACTCAAGTTCTTTTAAAATGGGATACTTTACGACTTTTAAGTCTTCTCAGAATTGGTTGTAAATTGTAATGGAGTCATTTTTACACTAAGGTGTCCGTACATTTACTCAAGTGTGGTTTCCAGGTACTCTTTACACCCCTGTATTTTGCCCAAAGAACTACATCTTCCCCAAAGCAGCGCTGTTTCCCGCTTTCATCTAATCCTACATGATGACTGCACAGCTTCAAACGCGCGCTGTATGTGCCTGACAGCCCCACATGCTCTAGTGACTAGCTGAAGTCCTGCCCTCCCTGAACTCCATATTCTTGATGTCAAATGTTCCAGCCTCTCTGCATTCCTCACATGCTGTGTGGAGGGAGGTGAGGTGAGCAGATTAAACAGCGCTGTCTGTGAACCATCTAAAGCCTTGCAGATCTCAGATCAGATATCTCGCCATGAATGCTAACCTTTATTACTACGCACTATAGACGGGACTCCTTTACATTTCTTTATAGCCGTTATGACCGCCAGAGTTTGATTGGTTGAAACAGAGGACGAGCGAAACGATACCTTTGTCAGCAGTATTCCGATATGACAATCTTGTTGGTGCCCTGCGTCACGAAACCCGTAATAACTGTGTGAGAGACGTGTGTTTGAAAGAGAGGCGGATTGTTCTGTGAAATCGAATGCAACACTCCCATTTATACATGGTGGTAACCTAATGTTCTGTACTTTTCCACACCCGAGCATCACTCCAGCGACCCCGGAGCATGTGGGCATTGGCGTCCTGGTCCGGACACACATTCCTGCACATGTGACTTGTTAAAAGAAGGCAGTAATTAGGGTTGACAGGTCATGAGGTGACACATCAAAGCTCGGGAACGCTGCAAGGTCCAAAAATCCTGTCTGAATTTGCTTTGAAATGAGATTATAAACTGATCCAGTCCACACAAACATGCCAGCCTCGAGATTTCCTAACTGTCCGTCTGAACATGGTCTTCTTGGTTGGCAGGAGTAACGACAGCGATGCCACCACCAAGAGGAAGGTCAACCTGGTCTTTGAAAAAATTCAGACCTTGAAGTCACGGGCTGCTGGGAATGTGCAAGCGGACAACAAAGTAAGTCGTTGTTGTGGCATTGTAATTGGGTTCAGCAAACAGCTAAGACTCTGAGCTTCTTATGGGCAAGACTAAGTCTATCTCTTCGAGAAAGTATAAAGGCCGACTGAGGGTATTTGCTCTGAATGGCAAGCCATGGCCAATGATTACGTGCCATTTCCTTCCACCTCAATCCTGATTGGATGCATGTCTTTTACATGAGTCATTACTTTTAAACACGTACACCTCGTATAATGTATATTTTCTAAACACAACGGACAGGTACAATTTGATAATGCATTTTTTAAATGTATTTTATCGGGGATACCCAACCATCGGCCCGTGGGTCATATGTGGCCCCCTATAAAAGATTTTTCAATTCAATATAATTTCTAAAGTCACGTACTTTTTTTATTGATTTTTGGCCATTTATAACCCTAAAAAATTGTCATTTTAATTTTTAGGGTTATGTTTGTGTGCTAATATTAGAATTATTTTTGGTCTGCGATGACCTTTAGAGGAAAATCTCACCCAGAGTTTAATGACCTAAACATTCCTGAACTGGTTTCTGAAAAACAACTGTCATCGAACCTATACAATAATCATTGCAAAATAATCAGTCGGTCTCTTGTTGCTTTATTTCCTTATTTAAACAATCCTATAAAAGTTTTTGTATTTGTTGTGGCCCGCAAATTTTACAGCAAAGTTAAGATTGGCCCTATATCATGACCGGTTGAGCACCACTGTATTAGTTCATCCAGGTTTTGTATTAACTTTTCCTTTTCAGTCTCCAGATCTCGGCGCCCAGACTAAAACTCTTCAGGATCAGAAAGCTGAGCTAGAAAAGGAGATTCTTGATCTAAGAAAACAGCTTGACATTGAGACTAAGGTAATAACAATTTTCCTAAAGCTCTCCCATAACATCTCCTTTCTAAGCTTCAACTCTTGACTGATCAACTTTACCTCAGACCCCCTGGTCCGACTGTTTGGTCAGTTTAAGCTCCCATGTTGACTCCAAATCCTACACCTATCACCTCTTAAGATCAATAATCAAATTATCTCATTATTGGCTTATTAGAAAGACTGGTCTTCCAATCCCTAAAGTCACTCAACGTCTCGACGAGCCGAGCCGAGCCGAGGATGTAGTGAATCATTCATGGCTGATGAAGTTCAGCCAGGTTGCTGTCATTCGTCATCCTCACCGTCACATCTTGTTGGGTTCCTCCCTGCAGAGGCACAGTGATCTGAGCAGGAGTCAGAGCCGAGCCGGGGCTGGAATGAAGGACTTGACCAGAGAGCTGGAGCAGAGTCAAGGGGAGTGCAGCAGATTACGGGACAAGCTCAGTAAAACCGAGGCTGATCTGCGCACGACACTGGAGGAGTAAGATATGGATGGATTGAATGCATCCAAATTGGATGAATGGATGGATATCTGTCTATGCATCTATGTCTATAAATCATTTTACGTTGAACTCTTTTACAGCACAAGAATGATACAAAATAAAATGTACATTAAAGTGATGTGTACACATAATTCACTTAAAAAGACAGATACAAAAACATAACTTGAGATGGCCTCAATAATAAAACCTATTAACACTTCTACAGGTTTAACATTTTTACAAATATTAGACATGAATGAATACACTGATAAAAAGGTTATACAACACTTTATTATGTAAATATTGCAAACATTAAAACATTGTAACATTTTAAGAATACCAAAGTAATTATAATCGGTGAATTATAATTGAATTATAACTCAATTATAATTCACCACTCTATAAAGAGTGGTGAAAAACACAAACGCACATGATTTCTCAGCTCTTATCCAAACTTGTCATGATAACGTGTACAGTAATTGCTTCGTCGCACCATGATACTGCAGTGTTTCTGAACGTGAGCTCACAGAGGAGATATATGAAACCTGGTGTTTATAAAGCCTGTGTTTACCTCCGATACTGATTGCAGGCTTTTCCAAGTGAAGATGGAGAAAGAGCAGTACCAAACCGAGATCAGAGATCTGCAGGATCAGCTCTCAGAGATGCACGATGAGCTGGATGGAGCCAAGCAATCTCAAGCAGACACCACAGACAAAGAAGCCATGATGGAGGTATAAGGAATTTTGTAGTGCTTAACTAACTGAAAACTGACATTTTTATCAACGTTTAAGGACATGATGCAGATGAAGGTGGACCTCCAGGATCTGCTGGCAGCTAAAGAGGAGCAGGAGGAGGTGCTGAGGAGGCGTGAGAGGGAGCTGACGGCGCTCAAAGGAGCTCTGAAGGAGGAGGTGGCCACTCACGACCTGGATGTGGACAAACTCAAGGAGCAGTATGACAAGGAGATCCAGAAGCTCCAAGCCGCTGCGGAGGAAGCAAAGCAGGTGACATCTGCGTTTTACTTGCTTATCCAAAGCAGATGTTGGTGTGATAATGAGAGCTGTGTAAACATCCTGACCCCCCCCTCATCTTTTGGTCATCGTTTCCTGTCTTGTCTTAGTATAACAATGACTTGAGAGTCACTTATTCCAAAGGATTGCTTTGATGAAGACAAAAAAAAAACCGGGGTTGAAATTTTAGTCTCATTTTAAGTTCCGAAAATGTAAGCACAGTTTGAAGCCAGTCTATTCTTTGTGTTTACTCAAGATGAAGGCTGATAAAGCTCTAGTTGTGGATTTGTTCTGAACCAGAGAACCAGAAAGTCTTGATTTGCACTGGCATGAGTGATGGAATGCGTCAGTGTGAGCTGAAGGAACTTCACCAGATAACTGAGGAGATAGTGGAGAAACGGAGAATGCTATATCAGACATGAGCTCACTTCCCTAACAAAGCTTCCTGTCCTTTGGAGGCCATTGTTGGCTCAGTTCCGATGTATTATGAAGCCGTGGACAAAGCACTTCATCTTGGCCAGGTGCCTCCATAAACTTGCTATTACATTTGATTTTTAGGGTTATTTTTGAAATGAGACCCACAGGAACTGGTAGATGACCTCATGGTGGACAATAGTTGACAGAATAGAGGAACCCATGCATCACTTCTTCACGCTGTTATTGTCGATGTGAAGGCCACATGTGGACGAACACTAAAGGACGAAGGTTTGAATGGATTTTAGCGCTGCTTAATTGCAGTGGCAGTCCGTCACCAATCTAATGAGGTGCTGATGGGGTGGCGATCTGTTCCTTTTCCCCCTCCTTCTTCTGTTTTTTACTGGCTTTTTTTCATATGCAAATAACCGGGGACGCAGCACACAGCCAAAAAGTGGGTCACCGTGCATGCGATGGGTTTGCAGGGCCACACAATGGAGGAAAGTCCATACAAAGGCAGTTTGATTTGTTTGCGTTTCTGTTTTTCCCATGTGCTGAATCGTGTGGACGGCAGTAATGATCCAAGCTTTCCCGGTGTGTTTTCTGGGTTGTTGAAGAAGACGTGAATGGGATGATGGGCTGTGTTTTGTGGGTGTGGTGGTTGTTTTGGCATAACAGTAGGAAGGGGGTCAGATGAGGAGCGTCAGGGGGGCCGCAGTGTCGTCCTGTCAGCAACAGATTCCTGATTCTCAACGGTCAAGCGTTGTTGAAGGGATTCTCTCTTCCCGCTTCGCTGCTTGAGACATTTGTCTTGCTCATAAATACAATTTTTGACAGATGATTTGCCTGATGAATTCACAGATTGATTAGTCGGTTATTATTAGTGAACCGTTTCCACTTTATGCCAATAATTGGGTTTTTTTTTTTTTTTTTTTACACATTTTCTGATTTTTAAATTTAATCTGGTGCATGATGCATTTTTATAACAGGTTTACTGTATTTTGCACAAAATTGTTTATTTATTGCATTGTGTACTCAAACACACATAATATAATGTTTTGATATAATATAATGTGATATAATCATAATATGATATAATATAATGAACAAATATATTTTTAAAATGTGGAGTAATATAATACAAAAAGCAAAAAAAAAAATTCTAAAAGGCAACAACACGTATTGAAACGCGTAGATCTGTGCAAATATTGTGCCAACATATGCAAATAATAAAAAATTAGTGCGTACCGTAATTTAATTGTAAACATTAAAAGTTAATTTTTGTGTCTACATTTTTCTATACCTCTTGTTTACAGAATTTGCACTTAGAATGCTAAATCTTAGGTTTTTTTTAACATGTGCATTTTCATATTTTTATGACGTCAGCAAGAGCTTGTACAATTTTATTGTGCGCTTCATGTACAAGAAGAATAAAGTGTTTGAATAGTCCATGCAGTCAATAATCTGATTGGAATCTCAAATCACTAAAGTGCTTTACATTTGATGCTTTTATCCATTGTTTATTAGGAATCATTGTTTTATTTTCCTTCCAGTTTAGCATTTTTTAAGCAAAAACAGATGAGTAATGTAGTGAAAAGCTGTTTCTCAATAAGATTAATTGCTAAAATTAAGAACACCATTCTCATGAAGGATCTTCAGACTCATGTTATAAATAATCACTGCAACTGGTTTAAGACACAGAATCTAGACTATTGGCTGCCAGTAAAAACACATCGCTTTTCCCGTTACACTGACTCCCTGTTAAATCTCGTGTACATTTTTAAAGCTCTTTTTATTTGTGATCTTCTCACTCTACAATAAAAATCCAAATCTCTCTTGTCTATGAATCAAATACTTATTACAGTTCCTTGCTCACATTTCTGCACTGGTTGGATCAGGTTGATTTTAAATGGTCTTTATACTTATTAGCAGGACAGATGCTGTGACTCGGATTCAGTGGCTGAAAACAGCAGGATGAGCATGAAAAGAGCAGGATTACGGAATGAACACATAGAAACGTGTTGCAATGGAGCATAGATTGTGTTGCAATAATAATTCATTATTGGTCATTTGGATGGGAACTTTTCAAAATGTTTCCGCTGTTGGCCATGAGTTTGAGGTCTTTGATGTTACTGCAGGGTGTAAAATGTTTGTTTTCCGCTCTGTGGCTGATACGGGGAACACTGGCCATCACACAGGATGTGGTGTGTTTCCTCAGGTGATGACAGCGGCTCTGTGGTGGTTTAGCTGGGTTGGGGTGAGGGACGAGAAGAGAGCGGTGGAATGTGTAACAAAGATCAACTCCCATCTTAAACTAAAAGTGGTCTTCAAAGAGATCTTGCACATCTGGACACTCTAAAGTCATCAGTCTATATTTTCCCCTGTAGGCTCCTGCAGAGATGACACGTTTAGTCAGCACCATTGTAAAGTCCTGCTTCACCCTGGTAATTAAATGTGGTTACTGTGATGGCCCGGAGACAATCTGTGCATAAACACCAGACGTCATTCTTGACATACACTCTCGCCAGAACTAGGCCATGACAGTCCTCACTACAGAAAGCCTTCACATCACCAACTGGCCTGGATTCTTCCGCCATTGTTCTGAAGAGCCCGTATCCCCCACTTCTAGAAGCTCTGCAGGATCCTGGAACCTATAAATTTCGAGGTCACCCCAGGGTGGGTCTATTACTCTTGTCATCATAGGATTTAAAACACTTTGTTGGTGCTTTTGAACCCACAATGTTTTAGAAGCAGAGTAGAATGTTTTTTTTTTTTTTTTTTACCCAATTATGAACTTCATGCTGACATGTTAATAAAAGTGTCCAAATCAAATTTCATGCATCTGCACTCATGGAGGTGTAGTGTTACAGCTCAGAATACAAAATACCGTATTTATGTGAATATAAGCACCCCTATTTTTCCAATTTGAGAAGCTCAGAAGCTTGTTTCTTCAAATGATATTTATATATATAGTGATATTTTAAGTAAAATTAGAACAATTAATGAAACGTAATACATATTTGTTTTCAAAATGTCAACAAATTCCCATTAATAAAAATGTATTAGTCTGTCAAGTATGTCGTTTCAGATTAATAGCAAAACTATTAATCTGCGAAAACATTTTGTCTTCTACTAAAACTCTACAAATCATGTCTACGAAAACATTCCGTCTCTGGAATTCCGACTCAAGTGCAAGAATGCCACGTGTTGCCAGTTCAATCGCTTCCAATTGTCGTGAAATATTCCCATCGCTCTACAATTAATAACATAATTGCTTCGCTAAATGTAATCGTTATTCCCGCTTTCCTCGAATCCCTGTGTGTTTTCACCGTGACCATAAAGACAATCCGTCCTCGTCTCTCTCTTCCTGAAGTGCGACAGGAGGTAATTACAGGCATCTTATGATATTGGAACGGAGCCCGCGCTCCTCATGCAATACTTTCTCATTTCCAGCTCGAGCACCTCTGGTTTGTCCTCTGTGTTTCTCCGTGCTCCGTCACATCTGTGTCTATGTGCTCTTTGTTGAGCACTGCGGGCTGTGTAACGTATACCACATGGATGAAGAAACACACCCAATGTGTCCACAGGCCCAGATTGAATCTCAGCTCTTCGGCTTTGAAAGTTTCAACACTGCTTGGTCATAAAGTGGGCGAAGAACTCTCCGTGACCTGTGGCTTTAAATGCCCAGCGCGGTGTAATGTAGCAGTTGTGTCAGGTCTCAACACCTCTTAAGGCAAAGCGTCTGGCAGAGGTCAACGTGAGAGTTTGACCGGAGGAATGGATGACTAATTGATCCCGGGCTCTTGCATTGAGCAAACAACTTGGTTTGTGTCCAAAATACTGCGCGGTTCCTGACACCAGGAGAAGCAAACGGTGGATTTCCTGTGATCGTGATTATTTCGAGCTTGATGCGCATGAAATGCCTTCAATTTTCTGCTCAAACGAGGCTATTTGTTGTATTTTGTGTCATTAATGTGGGTTTTAGTTTGTACTTTAAATAAAAGAATCAGCAAATACGTGGAAATCTGGACACAAGTAACTGTTGAATGAGTTGGTAAAGGAATTGTAGTTTTACAAAATGAGATACTGTTCTAAAACAAATAAAATAAAACGGAATTAGAAATGCTATATGTAAACAATTGTATGAAAAATAATTGTAATATTAATATTATATATAGTCTTCAACTCCATTCATTTTGAAGACTTTCGCGTTTGTCTTTAAAGAAAACACTGACGTTGAAGTGTAGCAAGTGACATTGACATCAGTGCTTATCTTCTACATGCTGTGACCGAGTGAGATTAAATTTGCCCTCCTCTCATGGGTGGCTTTTAAGATTATGGTCTCCCCCCCCTCAGATTATAAATCTGACATGTAAACCTGGATGATTTGAGAGTGGATTAGAGAGATTTGGCTCTTTGGAAGTGTCCTGCGTGCACATGAAGGAGAAAGTCATTTCACATGCTGCTTTTCAGATGTTTCAGACGGGTTTATTGCTCTCGCTGATCATTTGGACAATAAATAGCGCTGTGAAGATTTAAGACCATGGAGCTTGGAGTTCACAAACCATTCGTGAGCGTCCGACCATTGTTGCTTTTTCAAATTCTTTCCCAGTTTAAAAGCTGTGGTGCCATTCACATGCCAGTTTGGGGTTTTATTATGTCTTGGTCCTTTTTAAAACACAATACTGGGATTTTGAGGGGTGGATGAATCTTTTCAGTCTGCCGTTCTGTTGGGCCAGTGGGAAACTGTTTTCAGAGTGCTGAGTTTCATCGCAGTACAACTTTTTAACCAGTTGATCAAAGGTGAAAGATGTTTTATGGAAGACAATTGAAATGTGAGCTGTAGAAATTACTGATTTATATCACTAAAGGGACATTTCTTAAAACCATGTGTTATATGATTAGATTTCTCTCAATCTAAAGATTTAGAGTTAATGCATCAGATCCAGTGGTGTAAAGTAATTGAGTAAATTGACTTTTACTTTGCATTTTTGGCTTCTTTGTACTTGTACTGATAAATATAAGCAACTTTTCTCACTGCTTGGTTATAACATAAAAAAAATACCCTAAATAAACTTATATAAACCTAAAACTGATAAACCTATTTTTTGATTGAGTATATGTACTTTTCCATGATTAATTTTGAGTCAAGGTGATATCGCCATCTGCTGGGTGATGAAGGTACTGGATGTGATTTATGAGCAAAACTAACAAATTGTCAAATTGCCAAAATTTGATGATCAAATTGTCAATTACCGTAGCGTTTTTTTTTTTTTTTACTTAAACTGAGTTCTTTTAAAATTGGATACTTTTTGACTTTTCCTCAAGTCTTCTTGGAATTGGTAACTTGTAATGGAGTATTTTTTTACAGTAAGGTATCCATACTTTTACTCAAGTATTTTCAGGTACTGTTTACACCTCTGTTCAGATCTGACTTGAAGTTGCAGAAACTATCCAAGCGCGACCATCACTGAGACACGGTAACTTGGTTGGTGTTGAAGTTAATGAGTTAAGCATTTCTGACCAGTGAAAGGGGCTTCAGGACTTTGACCTGTAAACAGAACCGACACAAATCCACTTTCTTCTGCTAATGAGTCACCGCTGCTTTTGGTTTGGAATGGTTTTGTGGTAACAGACGCGTAATGTGTCACTGGTCACAGGATTGTTCCAAATAAGTTATTCAAACACGGACAACGTCTGGAGGAAAGGCGCTAAACCTTTTTTTTTTTTTTTTTTTTTGGTAACGCGTCTATTTGCTCTAACTGTGCAAATATTACATTTCGTCAGGCTTGTTTCATCCTGGACTAATTTTGCTCTTCATGTACTATGTGACTTTTTGTTTAGTGATAAATTGTCCATTGTATTTTGTTCCTGGTTTCTTGCAGCCGAACCAGTTTGGTGAAGTCTTCATGCATAGTAAACACACTACTGGCTTTTCCAGTTGTGGAACTATCTGTGTTGTGTGTAATCTAGAGCTGTCATCGACATGATAAAGTGACCTCCGGTGCTTGACAGCTAGTGCTTTCGTAAAAACCTAACACCAGACACTTTCTGTGTTGTTTACACTACGTGTGTAGGAAAAGTGTATGTTTTTACATTTTTTTTTAAAACAATGAGGGGTTATGAATTATTTTACTTAACCAATCTCAACGGTCTACTCACACAAGCGTCACACAACAACCCTCCATGCAGCAGATTACAGTCTTATCAAAAAAATATGAAATGTGAATCTGAAACTGTGATGTGACGAGCTGAACCCTTGAGTGTCTGACCCAGACGTCAGACGCATTATTTTAAATGGATGGCACATATGAACCAGCCCGGGTTCAGGCTTAGTTCAACGCTTTTATTCTGCTTTATATTATTACAGTGTGACTCGATGTCCTGTATTTCCTCACAAACCATTTAGGTGTTTGTAATAATTGCTTCATATGTGTGTAAAACTGAGTGTGTGTGTGTGTGTGTGTGTGTGTGTTTCTATACAGTATTTATATAAATACCAGTGTGTGTGTGTGTGTGTGTATACGTATTTTTTTCCACTGTCCATGCATTATATATACATGTGTATAATATACAGCATACACACCATATGACTATTTACAGTAGATTTTCTTTACATGTATATGGTATGTATATACTGTGTGTGTGTGTGTGTGTGTGCGTGCGTATAGTGACATATAAACTGCTTACAATAAAAAAATCTATGTATCACTATATATATATATATATATATATTTATTACTGTTTTAATCTATTCATTATATATGCACACACACACACACACACGCACACACGTCACACACGTGTGTAACATATACACCTACATACACATTCACACATGACTATTTTTCTGTTGGTAGGTAGATAGTTAGACATGTAGATATGTAATATGTAAATATATTTATGTAAGAGAAAATCTATATAAAATTACAATTATGTACCTTATATAATTATAAGATAGGTAAAAATATATCTTATTTATAGATCTATAACTATAAATAAATAAATAAAAATAAGTTGGACTACTACATATGTCCTGCTGTTAGGGACATTGAAGTTTCTGTGGAGTGATTGTGAAGTTATTTTAATCAATACATTATGGATTATCCTAAAGGGTGCAGCATTTTCACATTCCAAATCATAACCGGGGAATTAGTAAATCCAGAAAGGTCAATGCACAAGGTTGAGCTACATACAGAGCTCGCTGTACCACATGCCATCAGTATGTGTAAGTTTGACTCGGCTCGCCAAGACTGTGTTTTTCTTCTCTAACATTTTTTGTTTTGTTGACTCAGTGCTTGACAATTCTGTCTCCCCTCAAAGAATTCAGGCAAAAATGGCCCTAATTCAACATGTTTGTTTGCAGAATTCATAGGTTGTCATCTTCCTAAGTAAATGTGCATTTCATTGCGACAGGCTTGAACCAAGCGTATTTGTTTGAAGATTGGGTTTATGGTATAGAGCAGTGGGGTACAGTACTTGAGTAAATGGACTATGTTTTCTAAGTATTTTCTGTCTACTTTGTACTTGTACGAGTATCCAAAGTAAAAGCAACTTTTACTCTCTACCTGACTACATTTCTTAATTAATATCTGTAGTTTTTACTCCACTACATTTGAATTTCTACCGGGTTTAATTTTTATTGGGCGATGAGGCGGTATCGCCATCTGCAGGATGCTGAAGGTATTGGATGTGATTTATGAGCTTATGAACGTGAATTAGCTGCGGCACACTTTTCCACATTTGAGTTTTTCGTCACTTTTCTTCTGCCATGTTGAAACATTGAGATGTTAAATTTCATTTCTATATGAGAAAATAAAACCTCAAAAATAGTTTCTTGTAGTTCACATTTCCTGGTGTTTTTGAGCCATTTGGGCACAAAGAATACTTAAGTTCTTTTAAAATTCAATACTTTACAACTTTTACTCAAGTCTTCTTGGAATTGGTGACTTAGTAGTGGAGTAATTCTTACAGTAAGGTGTCCATACTTTTACTCAAATATGGGTTTTTTTTGTTGTAGAACAATGCCACGGCCAATAAGGAGAAGGAGGAAGTGGAGGCAGCCCGGAAGTCGTCTGAAGACCAGGCAGGACGTTTGTCTGAGGAGGTGGAACATCTGCGCAAGAAAGTGAAGGAGCTGGAGAAGGAGATCTCCAAACTCACTCGCACCACTGATGAAGCCAAGCTCCAGGAGAATCGTCTGGCTGATCGGGCCGCTCGCCTAGAGGTGCTTCAACCTCCTCTTTCTGTTTTTTACTTGTATTTGTAACAAACAGCCACCAGGCAATTACAACACACAATATTCTCATGAGATCTGCAGCCACTTAAATTTATATTACATTTTAATTTTAACATCTACCTGAGTCTGTTTCCCAGACAAATGTTAAAACTGATCGGCCTGGAATTTTAATCTCCAGGGAATTCTCCGCAGCGCAAGGAGAGCTTAATCTCTCTCAAATCAACTCAAGTTTGTCTGTGTCTTTGTAGAAAGAGAAGAGACAGCTGGAGGACTCTCTCGCGGAAGTCCAGGAACAGGAAGAGGAAATGACCCGGGCAAACCGAGCGCTCGCCACTCGCCTGGAGGACGTACAGGTGAGGCCAAGAAAACGTCCATTTGACAAGAGGATGGATTTTCTAATGTTCAAACGTGACACAAACTATTTCCTTACAACAGAGAAACCTGAGCAAACTCACACAAGAGCACCATGAGCTCCAGGAGCGTTTGCATGAAGAGAGGAACCAGAAGGAGCAGTTTAAAAACACCAAGAACGAGATTGAAGACGAGAGGCGGCTGCTGGACCGCACGGTGGAGAAACTGCAGCGTGAGGTGAGCAGAACCTGGAAACCACGCTGGAGTTTGGAGAAGATGTTGTGTTTGTCGGTATGTGACAGGAAGCTTGTGATGGAGGTGAGCAAGCCAAGCAGGTTATGCAGCTTGGGTGTTAAGAGTTCAAGAAGCATGTGCTCAGCTGGTTCTTTTCTCAGAATTAAGATCATCATCATCATCCTGTCTTGCTTCATTTCTGTCCATCTCATCTCTCTTCATCCATCCATCTGTGTAGATGAATGAGATAGTGGAGGTGTCACAGAGCTCGACTCAGGAGCTGCAGGAGCAGATAGACATGTATAAGGAGAAGAACCGGAGGGAGATGGCGGATCTGCAGAAACAGCTGAGAGAGGGAGGACTGGAGCTGGAGAAGTCCCGTCTCACTGCCAAGACCCTTCAGGAGGAGGTGGGTGGGGGAGGGCGAGGGCGAGGCAAGCCAAGACTACAAACATCACTTCTTAAGTCTGAAATTCACTAACTAGAAAAACAGATGAGATGTACTACAAGTGTATATGTTGGCAACCATTCGCTTGGAGAACCGCTTCATTGCTCCATCACTTAGATCAAAGGAAATCTAAAGATTGATTTTGTAAATATGTCGCTTTTATCTTATTTTTATAGTAGGTGTAGATACTTTATTTATCCCAGAGGCACAATCTCGAAAGACTCGGTTTTTCTTATGTACAGTTCTAAATATAATTAATAATACATATTTAATATTATATTTTTATCTTCAAGGGAAATTCTCGAAAGAAAGATTTGATATTTTATGTACAGTACTAGTAATCTAGTACTATATATTAAATAATATATATAATATACATATATTAATATATTATAAAAAAGTATCGACTAGTAAATAGTACACATACTGTAATATATTTGTATGTATATGCTAAAACTCTCAAATGTAAATGTATATATTTTAAAATATCAATTCATCCATAAATGTACATGTGTATATGTAAGTATAAGTGTGTGTGTATATATATTTATAGACTGATTAAAAAACTTGAATATGTATAAGTATAATTACGGTAATTGTTATTTTGTAAACATTTTACAAATATAAATATATTTTATATTAATATAAGTTTTATAAATATCATATGCACTGGTAAATAGTACATATATTTAGTACATATGTTTTATTCATATGCTAAAGCCCTCAAGCCAAATGTAAATATATTTTTAAATATAAACATACATAAATATACATATATATATATATATATATAAATTTAAATTTAGACTGACTAAAAAAACCTGAATATATGTGTAATGTATACTCTGTAAAGTATAAAAAACAATGATACACATGATACATAAACATATATACACAGTAATGTATAAACTGCATCACGTGCCACTGTAAAACACAATTTGCATATCTCCAAGTATTTTGAGGTTATCATCTTCTTTTGTGGAAACTGAGATCAGCATATCAGCTCACCGTGTGTCAAATAAACGCCTGGAATGTTCCTTATCGCCGTTATTCATCAGTCGACATTCTTTTGGCAGGCCTGATTTCCAATCTCTTCTTCACAGTTCTAGCCCGGTCCTTCAGTCTTAGAAGACAACCCCAAGTGGGTTTGACCTTTGACCTCGACTGTTTGGATGCAATTATGTGCGTTAACCCTGTCAGCTCTTTGGCATTTAAGGAATGTTATTGTTTGATATGGGATTGGGATTGAGTGGGGGAACAAGAGAAGAACCCCCACCACCGGCTCCGTCTCATTAACACTTTATGAGAGAAGAACAAAAGTGAAATCTGGCCCACTTTCACAAGCCACTGACTGTAATTTAGTGAGATGTTGGGAAAAGAGAGACGGGGTGTCAGGAAAACACTGATTTCCAGGAAG
The DNA here is from genome assembly GCA_017309775.1 of Paedocypris sp. Pulau Singkep. Lineage (NCBI taxonomy): Eukaryota > Metazoa > Chordata > Actinopteri > Cypriniformes > Paedocypris > Paedocypris sp. Pulau Singkep. The sequence goes on from MU204179.1 coordinate 2,584,019, forward strand.
GATGCGAGGACTGTTGCTGTGTCACCTCAAACTCCCAGAATTCCATCTCATACGTGTCCCTTCCAACATAAAGATCATGAACTCACACACACAGCTGTTTCCTTCCCTACCTCTCCGAAAACTCAGTCATTCACACATTTTACTCAGCATTTTTTTTCTATGCATTTATTTGTATTATATAAAATGTGAAATCTTAGCAAACAGTAGCATTTCGTTTAGCAGCATTTTAGCATGTATGATTTCAAACTTGCCAAAAGCAACACCTAGTGGACAAAATTGTAACTGCAGGAACAGAATCGCAAGACAAAAGACAAATGGAGCAATGAATTCTCAGTTCATTTTATTTTAATGAAGGTCTTGAGATTAATGATTGTGTGTGTTTTCTAGCTGGGCCGTGTACAGGAAGAGCTAAGCCAGTGTCAGAAGGACAAAGAAGAAGCTCAGCAGAGAAAGAAAGATCTGGAGCAGAAGGTCTTCGATCTGGAGGTTGATGTGGAAACCAAAGCGCACTCCACCGACAAGAGCCAAGGCAAACAGATCAAACTCTTGGAGGTGCTGCACCATCAAGACACTTCTTGACTTCTTCAACTTCTTCACGATTGTCAATGTGCTTGTGCATAGGACCGTCTGTGTCAAGTGGAGATGGAGCTGGAGGAAGAAAGACAGAGCGGAGATATGCTGATGGAGAGAGTAGACAGAGGGAGAGAACAGGTGGGAAACCCTGAGCATCCAAAAGCCGTGACGTGCAAAAACCAAGCCAATAAACCCAGCCTCGCCGCTTTAATTCTCCTGCAATTTGCACTCGAGTTTCAGAGTTAATTCACATCCGAGTGAAAGGGAAGTGAAGTGGGAACCATTGTAGGACAAGCTTGCGCAATCATTCTTCCTGGCCGTCTGCCATTTGCCGAAAAAGAGATTAAGAGCGCTCTCGAAAAACCCGAAAGTGGCCAGCACACGGCAGCCATGACGGAAGAGCTGCTCCATCTTCTCTCACAAGCCAGAGAAAAGGACTGATAGAGCCAAATCTCCAGATTCCGATGCAGGTTTTTTGTATTACGTATGATAACCCACTCCTGCCGAACCAGTTTTTATTTATCATGTTTACTTCTAACACTCGATCAATTTCACTCTGTCTTCTCTTGCAGCAGCTCTTGAAAAGTTGGTTTACGTTTGCATCTAAAAAAAGTGAATGTCCAACTTTTCACTTGCTGTGATTTTAAATTGACGATTTATGGCTCAAGTCTATTAAAACAAAACATTTTTGGTGGAGAAACCTTTTTTAGATTCAAAACTCTAGATCTTTCGTTAATGAATGATCAGATTATTATTATTACAGGGAAATTAATTAAAATATATAATATTATGAAAACTCTTACATGAATGATAAACATGCTAAAAAAATAAATGCAAAAAAAAAAAAGTATTAATCATTCTACAAAATAATTGTATGAAAATAAAACGTATAATGAAAAGATTTCACTTAAAAAGGAAATAAGGAATTTGCAACAAATGCTGCTGTATTTTACTCGGCACTGTTATACAAAAATACAGTACAAAATACAATAAAAAAAACCTTTAAATAAAAACAAATGAAAACCTTTTCTTAAAAACGGCACTCTTGCAAATCCACCAGGTTTGAAAGTGTTTTACGAACAGCTTTATTGGCCGTCCCTTCTCAGCATCATGCATCATGTGGACAGCACCTTTTAAAAGTTTCTAAGTAGCCTACATTTTTCTTCCCGCTTATTGTTTCCGAATTTATGGAAGTGAATCTGGCGCACGGGTCCGACTGCACCTGTCGGACCACATTTAGAGCCCTGTAAGAGTGGCGGATCTGGACCGGGCCTGAAGAGGTGATTAATAGATGACGGAGGAACGGAGCACCGCGGCTTTTTTTAATTGTCTGGAAATAGAGAATCACTACGAACCAAATGACACAATAGTGTTACGCTAAGAGCGGGGTGAGCGTCCGCGTGCGGGGGATGGTCAGGATGCTCACACCTGCCTCGGTGGCAGCAGGTGCAGGAGCGTCTGTCTAAATGAGAGTAATCTCTCGCTCCTTCTGCTGCTTTGATTAGTTTCAGCGTGTTTTCTGCTCTGCTGATGCAGCGCCTGCAGGAGAGTGTGATGTTCACGGCCCATCGCTCATCCATGAACCCTCGTGTCACCCATTAATTGGCGTAAAATATCATCCACTCTTAGTGCCAAAAAGAGCCGTCATCTTCCCATCGATCGCGTCTCCAGGCTAGTTCCTTCAAAAGTTGAAAGCTTTTCCATCGGTCCAACTTTTTCAATTATGAAGCCTGAGCGCGTGAGTGAAGAAGACGTGAACGTGTCTGTTCTAGATGGAGCAGATGAGGAGCGAGCTGATGCAGGAACGCGCCAGCAGACAGGACCTGGAGTGTGACAAGATCTCTCTGGAGAGACAGGTACCTCGCCATCCTGAGAACTGCAGCCCGATGCGTATGTCTTCCTTTCTGTTTTTGATTTCATCCGTGTGTGCGGTTGCTTTGAAGAACAAGGATCTGAAGAGCAGGATCGGTTATTTGGAGGGATCTCACAAGCCCAGTAAGGAGGGAATGGTGGCCCAGCTGGAAAGTCGCATCCAGGAGCTTGAGGAAAGACTAGAAGGAGAAGAGAGGTAAACTTTACTGAGCACATATGATGAGACGTGAGCTGGCATGGCGTGTGTACATGTCCATGGATATTATTTTACAATGATTGAAGCGGAAATTGCGATGGAGCTTTCGATGCCAAAATGAGTTTCCTAAATGTAGCAACTTCTGCTGCATCACATACTTGATTTTCATCGTAGCTTTGAAGTTTGGGTGTCATTTTTACTCTGATGAAGTTCCACGTTTTCTTCATGGTTTTCATTTTCAATCTTCAGCGGAAATGACACACACACACACACACACACACAGTTCCTCCGACTCAAACGTGTGTCAAACCCAAGGCCCGTAAAGTTCTACTCGTCCCGCAAGATGCTTTTATATGGAGTTGTTAATCTGAGTATTATTAGCCCAGCGATTGCATTCCAAGAATTTAAATATTATAGTTTTAAATGTGGTAATGAGACAGACACTACATATCCCATAATGCATTAGAGCTGTACACTTTAAGCACATTTATTTATTTTCATGATGCTATGTCATGTTTTTTTTTCTTTACATGTTCATATTTCTAACTTGTATCATTTTAACAGTATTCATCTTAATGGACAAATTAATTTCAGCTATTATAAAAAGTGGGTTTTAATTCCCGAAATAATATTCCGGTCTGTTTTGATCCAGACTATATATTATTAAAATGCATCAATCTTTTTACACTCTCACACATGCGCTTTGAGACACCATTGTAACTGTGAAAAGCGCCTTACAAATGCACTGAGCTTGAACTTATAAAAAAGTTTAGCTTCAGCGTATTTTTTCTGCCAAGTGGAACTTTGGTTCAAATAAGCAAACAATGCAAGGTTCTTTAGGATTCGGTCCGAGTGGTCCATATAACCTTAATGGACTATGTATCTTCATGTGTGTGCAGAGACAGATCTAACCTGCAGCTCGCGAATCGTCGGCTGGAACGGAAGGTGAAGGAAATGATGATGCAGGTAGATGAAGAGCATCACTCGCTGCAGGACCAGAAAGATCAGGTTGGTGAAAGTTTCTCAGAACTTTGGATGGTCATCAGTGATGATCTTGAATACTGTGGAATTTAGTTTTTTCTAAACCAATTTACTTGTGGAATTTTGGTCTTCATCGCATTTCTCTCTCTCTCTCTGTGTTTCTAGCTGAACCTGCGTCTGAAGGCTCTGAAGAGACAGATGGATGAGGCAGAGGAAGAGATCGACCGGCTGGAACACAACAAGAAGAAGCTTCAGAGGGACCTGGAAGATCAGCAGGAGTCCAACGAGCATCTCCAGGGTCAACTCAAGGCCCTGCGCAGTGAGATGAGGTCAGGACACACCCTTTAATACCATAATTCTGTTGCACATTAGTCTAGTCACTGGGTTGGACACTTGCTGGTTTTTTTCTAAGAGGAACGTGACCATTTTCTGAGCGAATCTGTTTGGCGAACATAGTTGGTAGCAGCCTGCCAAAGTCAAATGACTCGTTTTTAAGAGTTTGTGAGGAAACCCATTCAAAACTAGGGAATCCCATCTTAACCATTAAAATGATCTTAAATTGTCTAACATTTAATCTAGCCTTTAATTTAGTGAAACATTAACCTTGCCTATTAGTTCACTATTTGGTTTATTTTATTTAGGTTTTATTTTTTTAATAAATGAAATTAAAGCGCTGTGTCTTAGATTTGGTTCACTGTAATTTTACACTGTATTTTACATTACAAATTACATAATAAAAGTCCGGGGGGAAAATGTTGGAACCGTTTAGTCAACTTTAATATCTCACTTGTCTTATTTTTCTTACCTTGCAAGACGTAAAAACACCTCAGCACAAGTCCTGAATGTAGACGATGATGATGATGACATCAGCACGGATGGAGAGACGTACTTCAGCTCTTCTTCCGGCTACAAGCGCTCCGGCAGTCAGGACGCTCTCTCCAGCTTCTCCCTGTGAAAACACGCTGGACACTGAGAAGACACCAGAGACGCCTTTCACTTGTGATCTTTTTTTGTTAGTTTTTGTACAAGTTATTCTGTTCTAGCACTGTGCTTCTGTAAAAAAAAAATTCTTTTTATTTCCTGAATCCTGCGCAATCACTCACTTCGCCGACACGACCCCGAGCTGTGAAACGATAAACGCTGTGTTATTTAACAGTGATCCGGAATGTGAAGGACTGACAGACGCTGTGTGCAACAAACCAAGGGAAGAAACTTATGAGGGATTTTATTTTTGTAATACTGTACATCCGCCACACAGTTTTGTACTTTATATACACACCAACTGCTTTGTGAACTTTTTTTTTTACTTTTTCTAAAGAAGTCACATTTCCACTATTTGAACAAATAAACGTCTTTGCAATGATGTCTGATATGAACTGGCCAATTTGTATCACTGTGTTGTTACAATGTCTCGACAGAAATGCTATCAGTTGAGTTACAGTGTTATAAGCAGAAATGTTTGAATTCGTTTGATGCTCGTATTCTCACTGCTGATATGTGAAGGATTTGTTTCTGTTGTTTTACAGGAAGGCCAGATCTCCTTCAAGCCCTTGTATATATTTTTGACAATCAACAATGTGATGTTTGGTGTGTCCGGCGAAAATCCATATGCTATTAGTTGTTTGTACGTCTTTTTATATTATTATTATTATAAAGCCGATTCTTCCTCTACCTCCCTGTACATCTGCTTAAAATAAACTTCAGTTAATCCGTTGCTTTAGTTCCATTCTCTTCAATCTACCCTTTGTTCCATCTTAACACTGGTGGGGTTTTTTCCCCCTGTGAAACAAAAAAAAGACTCCAAATGCGATCAGGAGGATGATGGATTGACTGATCTGAGCATTGGGAGTTGACTGTAAGAATAAATCAGTTTCTATGGTGCTTTTAAACAGACTGAAAGAGAGAAAGCGAGGCCCTGAGCTCCTCAACATCTCTTGGCCATGAGCACAAACTAAACTGATGTGAATAGTGCATCTCTGAGCTTCTTGGAAAATATTGCCGTCATCAGGGTGCGGCTGACATGGGGACTTTTACCAAACATTCTTTCCAGAAATTCCAATCTCACTCCCTAAAACACCCACATGGCGCTCGCTCCCTGGTTGAGATACTGTACTCGTGCAACACATTTTATGTGTTTATTTCTCCTCTTTTTTTTTTTCAAGTTTTTGAACAATAAACTATTTTTTTACATGGATATTTTTTATGTTCACAGCTCTCTACTGCCCTCTGCCTGACAAAGTGTCAAACTACTAGATTATTATTAAGGTTGCCAAATCTAACACTGACCGTAGACACGCCCCTTTAGGCTCAGTCTCACGCCCTCACTCGGGACAACCCTGATTTGATATGAAACAGCCTCAGCTATCTAATCGAGTCCATTTGTTAAATACTGTAGATATTTAATGTAGTATATATGTCATAGCTTGGAAAATATTCAATGTTAAAGTAAAAGTAATAAATTGAATCGGAAAAAAAACTAATACAGAACAATCACTTCATATAATTGTAAAAAAAAATTTTAATGAACAACTGTAATTTGCATCTATTTAGTCTGCTGGATTTTTACATTTTAAAAAGAACTGATTAACTATTCAACTGTTTCATTTGAATAAATACGTTTTTCAGTACTACAAAATAATATAATGAAAATCCAATTTTGGCATTTAAATAAGTACGTGTTTTGATGTTGAACTAAAATTATCAGTATATAGTAACTACGGTGTAATGAAAGCAAGACTGGAACTACTAATGAGTTTAGAATCATATATAAACTTTAAAATTCAAATTCAATATTCCCACGACAGCCTTATCTAAACAGTACAGCTAGACATACATTTTAAATCCATTTTTAAAAAGCAATCCTGGAGCACAGTAAGAGAACAGCAGTAATAGAATTGGCTAAAGCTTGTGTCCACATCATTAATACACAGAGGATTAAGAGGATTGGTTCTGCTTCATTTAACAATCATTCAGCACGTCTTCTTTCTATAGTTTGAGTGAAAATATATGTCAAAACAATCGATCAAGCTAAACGAGAGCAGTGGTCCCTGGGGGGCTTTCCGAGAATATCTGGCGGGAAAAAAAAGAGCAAGGGCGGAGTTTGTGTTTACACTGCTTGCTGAGTGTGTGGGGCGTGGCTGTGGAGGGCGTCGCTGCTGCCTGTCAATCATTATTCTGGCTCCACAGGTCACACTGAAAATAATATTGCTTTGGGTGAAAGGGCCTTTTCCTTATCGTACTTTACACTGATTTTGCATTCATTCTCACATATTATATTTTAAACTTGTTGTTTACTATTTTATTTGGCTCTGATTGTTGCTAAAACGTTGATTTTCTTTCCACACTTAAAAATAATTGCTGCCCTTGCTGTAAAATGTTATTTGTGAATAATTAAATAGAAAACTTTACTGGTTAAAAAAAAAAAAAAAAACAAGTTAACATGTTGTAAACAAAACTGTTATGTGAAAAATTCGTAGCAACAGCCAGAAGAATGGAACAGGAAGCACGTGCACACACACGGCATGTTCCCAGTTCCCCTACGAATGTCAAAAAACCAGTTGTCTGCGCCTTTCTTTGTCTTTCGTCACGATCTTGACACAGAAGACAAAGACATGGTTTGACTCGTCTGTCACCCAAAGGTGACGGAACAATGAAGTTATCTAATGACTCAGGGAGAATAACACAGCAATTATTCCGAGACAACAGCCAGGCTGACTTATGTGTTTGGTCACAATATGATTCCTGTCTCATGAAAATCTTTACGTGATTTAATTATTCTGACGAAACTTGTTTTCACGTCGAAACAGATCAGCGCAAAGTGTTTAGGCTTTTAAACTAAATGAGAAATAATAATAATAATAAATGGAGGAAGAAAAAATAAAGATGATAATAATAATAATAATAATTCTAAAAATACATTAATTATTTATTTATTTATAAACATTTTTCAGTTGCATCTCAAAATGCTCAAATCAGTGCAAATGGACAATTAACCAACTCTTTTATTGTAACCGGGCCCCACAAAAACATGTCGGACTCTGGTTTCTGGGGCCCAGAAAGTTTATGGGCCCTTGGACTCGTCTTAACTTTAGCATCTTCCCTGAATCTGTGTGTGTTTCTGTTCTTCACTGGTCATTTATGAAACGTGTCAGAATGACAGCTCAGAGAATCCGACGGGTCTGGTAGAACCAGGCGAGCGAGCTGACGGGTCATATTTAACACACGGCATGTGCGGAGAAGCCAAGTGCAGGGTTTTTAGCCTGACGTGTGATGAAGCTGATGCAACAGACGCCTATAGCATCTTCACAGAGAGAAGGATGTTCTGCTTGTATAGTTAGGCTTAATTATTGTTTTAAACTGGGGTTTAAAAGCTTTTACAAAACTATATTTTGAGTTGCACAAGTTTGCAAACGTTGCAAAAAACAACATTCTGTTTAAAAAACAATAATTTTCTTGTAGTTATGTGTGAAAGAGTCTTGCCTTGTGATTGGTTGACCATCTATGCTGGGAAGTTGGGGGAACGTCTCTCTGCATCAGTCCAGAGAAGTGGGGATTGGCTTCAGCTCCCCACAACCTAGAAATAGATGAAGAGGCTTAGTAAATAAATTGATACATTTATTAAAATAAGCTTTTTAATCAGAGAAAAGGTTTTTAATCAGTTCTGTTTTACTAGTAGTAATTTAAAAGTGTTGATATTTTTGTGTTTTCATTTAACTGTTTATATTAGTGATTGAACAAATGTTCAGTAATGAAATACTTTGCATATTTTGAAAACGTCTTACAAAACTTGTACAGATGAACCATATTTTTACTAAACACTTTTCAAAATGAAAAAGTTAGACAACATGCTACAATTTGCATAAAATCGTGTTTATAAAATGAAAGAATGAATAAATAAACAATATTTGCTATTATCATTTATTATTATTAACAATGTTGTTACATATTTTATTTATGTATTGTAAATATTAAATGAAATATGATTACACATTATTGCATACAGTATTAAAATTATAAAAATATTTTACAATTGTTTTTAGATTTCTGAATGATTCATGTGTTTTTTTTAATTATACATTTCTATACTAATATCAATAAAAACATTTTTTTAAATAAATATCAGTATTCACTTTTGGCTGATACTAAAATTAACATTAAAATAAAGTAATAATCCATCTAAATGTGCAAGGTCACGTTGTTCTAATAATTTTTAAGAACTGATTTTTATCTCTAAACTAAATAAATAATTACATTTCTTTTAACATTTTAATAAAGACTGTGTTTTCATGAAATATGGAATAATATCTGTATCTATCAGCAAACATGATAAGAAGGGAAATGAATGAGTGGGACAGTTAATGATTACACAGTCAGTGACTTTTGGTTTCTCAAAGAATTTATCGACTTACCAGTCACGCATATTATATATAATACTTTATAATACATAATTATAAATATAATTTTTATAAGATTAAGTATATATATGTTTATACTTCTATATAAAACGTGTGTCTGTGTGTGTGTGTATGTAATATGCATACATACTGTGTATTACATATTTTTTTCTTTATACATTTTGTCCTACCATATATTATATAATAGTTTTCTAAAGGAACAAAATGTGGCACATATCAAGGCAGAAGCAGAACAGTCTTCACACTACACAGGGTGTCTTCTTCTTCTTCTTCTTCTGCATGTAAGAATGCAGCGGCTCCACCCACCCGTGAAAGCAGCTGGTAGGTGGGAGCGCAGACAGGTGAAATGTGGCCCGACAGGTCTGATGGGAAACCAGGCTTACGTTGCCAATACATACTGACAGCTCTCTCGCTCTCTCCTACTCTCTCTCTCTCTCTCTCGCTCGCTCTCTCTCTCTCTGTCAGGAGGAGTCTGTGTGGGGATGTTGTCACTCTGGAGTTGTCTGCACGCTGGACTGCTGTTTTTCTACTGACCTCTGCACATTGGCATACTGAAGCTCTTTCCCCCCCAGACACTTTCTCTTTGTGCTCTCATCCGGTGAAAGGACATTCCCCAGCTTTTTTTGGTCACTCTTCCTCTCCTCCACAAACTTTGCGAGCTGGAGACGTGGAGGCCGTTTGTGTAAATGAGGTCTGTGCACAGAAAGTGACGAGGAGAAGAAGAAGAAGAAGACATGTTTCTCAACGCCAGATCTGGTGCCACTAGCAGCACTTCAACAACAGAGCTATCAGATCTCAACGAGGTAACACTATTCCTCCATTCCCTTGCTCTTTTTACTTTTCTTCTTTCACTTTTTCCTCAAACAGATCTAGATTGCTTAACTAAGCCGCTCTTAGGGTTCTCTTTGTTTGCATTCGCTCTGGTCTCACACTCTTCAGTCTGTGGCTTGTGCCCTGATGCAGGTCCAGGTTGAGAGTCAGTGGACTTGTGTGAGGCTGCGATGTGTTTTTCAGAACGGTCTTGTAACCAGAGCTGATGTCCAGGGAGGAAGGGCCCTGTCATGTTTATTTTATCAGGCCTGGCGCTGAGCTGCTGGTGCTGTGGTCAGCTGCCATTCTGAGGCGATGTAGTGGTGAAGCAGCTGACAGTCTCTGTGATGCTGATGCCGACATCACAGCTCCATTTTTATGCTCCGCTTTATGACATTCTTTAATCGCAATATTATCTACATAGTAGGTATATATTTAGATATAAATATGTGTGTGTATATATAAATATATATGTACTGTACATAATGTGTGTATACATATATATATTTTTTTATCCAGAATAAAATGGTATTTATGATATTGAACATTGTATGTAAATATACAGTATATAAACACTTTATAAAAATACTCTATATATGCAAACAGTATATCTTGTGTATATATATAATTTTTTTTATCCAGGATAATATATGTAGAGATAAAAAAAACTGTATACATATATATTATATTGGACATTATATATATATTATATATAATTATTATATATATATATTATATATATATATATATATATATATTTTTTTTAAATATATATATAAAACAGTTGTTTCATCATCGTGTTCAAGAAAATTAGCTTGAAATAAGACAAACAGCATATATAAGTCTTGTCACTTTTAGTTTGTAAAGCTGACGACACACAGTTGTGATGTGCATTATTGGACAAATCATGGCAAATCATGATGCGCGTTGACGTGTTTTTCATTCATCATGTTTCTATGCGTTTATAATTGTTGTAGTGAATTGGCCTGACTGGGCAGTCGCAATTAGGAAGTTTAGTTTGTGACAAAAAAGTTGCTTGTTTGAATCCCAAACAAAGGATTCTCCATACTGTATAGGATTATGCACATTAAAAGACACTTAAAAGTTTTGTATTTTCGTCTCCACCTCAGGATCTTCAATGTTTAAGGGCAAGCAGCTCATCTTCTAATGAGACATGCACAGAAAGGAAAAATGGCATTTGGTCGTGGCCATAGTCTGAGTCAATTTAAGTAGTTATCGGTAAATTAAATCATTGTTCTGTTTATATTGTGGAACTGCTTTTGAGACAGTCTGTGAGGGGAAAAGCACTTTCTAAACTAAATTATCTTATTATATTGACTTAAAATGATGTTCATTGAAATAGATATTGTTTGTATGGATCCAATGCAGTTTTAAATTCAAGTTCAAGTTTATTTATACAGGGCTTTTCTTAGTCCCAGACCAACGCAAAGTTGCTGTGCAGAATTAAGAAAAAGGAGTCTTTAAAGAAGGAAAATGTCCATTGTTCATCTGTGTTCAAAAGTATAAATATAATTTTGATAAAGTTTTATACAATGAAAGAATGTCACATTATAAACAGGACAAGTTAATTAATTACAGCAACAGTTAATGTAAGAAGTATGTATATTGTATATATTATTCACACTTTATTTTCTATTTTATAGATTTTAATAGTATCAAATACATGTAAAACAATGTTTTTTATTCACAATGTTTGAATATGCTCAATATGTTGGTGTATGTGTGTGTGTGTGTGTGTGTGTGTGTGTGTGTGTGTGTGTGTGTGTGTGCGTGCGTGTAAAAACAGTAGATTATACACAAATAGACTGTATATTTTCCACTAACCACTACTTTCTTGATCAGCACATGAGGGTGAAACCTAATAGATAAGCATATTCCTGCTGTTAGGGTTTTGCTTTCGTATAATCACATAACTCTTGAAATAACAGTCCACAGACGCAGATGTTAATCGCTATTTTTCTATGTTTGTGTTGTGGGGGATGTGACGTCCGGCAGCGGAGAATCAGACGTGTCAGACTCACTCTACGGCCAGAAGAAAAGTCTAATACCAAGAATGACACCAATACTGTAAGTTCCGCTTGATCATCTTTCTTTCAGACAGACGAGTGATGGTCAGCTCTTCCTCCTTCACTGGTGTTGTTATCTGGACAGTGTTTGGCTTGAGTCATTTTGGGCCTAATGGCCTGATAACACGCTGAGCTTAACAAGGAGCTTCACATGATCCATTGCGTTGGATAATATGACACATTTACTGGAGATATCCTATAGCTCTAGTATTTTCCATAATGGGGTCAGAGTAAAAGTGCAATAAAATCTTTTATATATTTATTGTTAGAACACTATGGATACGACTCAACCTAATGTCCAAAGTACAAGTACATGTCTCTCCACTTCAATCACATCTCATCACCGCAAAATACACTTTAACTGACATTTCTAATGTATGGAGTATCAACTTTTACCCGTCATTTCAGTTTTATTGTCTATTCATTGTATTTTTTATGGTGTAATTGCTTATTTGTTGTTGTATGCACAATGACATTAAATTCCTTGGAAAGTTGCAGATAATGAATAAAAAAATAACGTTATGATAAAGACTCAGATATTGTATAATCTTAGGTTGTGTCAAAAATATCAATATAATATCAGACAAATATATGTGTATTTTGTACTTTACAAAATTTAAATTTGACATTTTCAAAATATGATTGCCGGTATTTGGTTTTTCTTATTAGAATGAAATATTAAATGTAATTTCCTAACTTGTGTTTCTCATACAGTAATGCATATCTAAATGTAATACGTTTTTTTTATTATTTTTTTTTTTTTTCAAGATAAAGCATATACTTTTTATTATTCCTAGAGAAAAAAGCTATTTTTTTTGTCTGTCATTCAAAAAAAAAAAGAAACCCATTCTACACATCAGTAGCCGTTTCCTGCTATGCAACATTAGTACTAAAATCATAGGCAAATATTACCTGAAAAAACAAATATCAGAGCCAACAGTTCATTTTCGAGGGCGATATGTTCAAGAAACAAATGAGTTTAAACACCCTGAAGCAGTCTTTAAATTTAGGTCAGAAGAAACAAAGCTTGTGAAATCCAGTCACATATTTACCGAGGGTGGGCGAGGTTAACTTACAGTTTGTACACAGATACAAGAGAGACAAACTAACATGTGCGTGTACAGTACAGTCTTTTCATATACAGTAGAAGCCTTTGTACTAGGAAAGGCATGTGGAGAGGTGTGTGTCCGTGCACAGAAGTGTTTATATCTGTACTTTGATTAGGAACCCACCCTGACGCTTTTAGCCCTTGAAGTTCTACTGATATCCGCCATGCTTGTTCTCCGATTGTTCTTTAGAAACACCAGGCGTGTTTGTGAGCCAGATACAGATAATAAAAAAAAAAAGTAGAAACCCAATGGTGTTCTTATCTCATTCGCTCTCTCCCTTTATCAATCCGTCATGGGAAAGGTCAGCTTTGGTCATTTTGTTGACTGACCAGGCCTTGCTGAGAGCTTTTAGTTGAGTATCAGATCTTTAAAGATTCCATTTCTTTGCCCTTCAATTACAATTTATATTTTCTGTAGTTTGCAAATAACGTTCCAAACCAATATGGATTTGTTTGCAGTCCATCACTCAAGAACGTCTGCCCTTGCCAACTTGCATTTATATAAATCCAGGGACATTAAATATCCTTCCTAAAGTGTGAGGTCAATAAAGGACGTTTTTCGAATACATAATCAACCAGCAACACAAATTTAAAATAAATGATAACCAGGTCACAGAAAGACAGAACGGGGAGGAGTCAGACAGCAACAGATAGACATTAAAAATATTCTTTTACATTAAACCACAATATTCTATTACTGCGTCTACATTGACCGAGACATTATTGCTGCTAAAATAAAACGGGTGTGTTTAGTAACTCTATCTCACTTGCTGAAAAACGCATGACTGTCCTGAATTGCCAGTGTTGAGTTTGAGGAAAAACACACGCCACTGATTCCAGACCAGCTTTGAATCTGAAACATTCCTCTACACAAGGATAGAAAGTTCTAGGACTGATCTCAGAAAAGACCAGGTGGGCTGTTTTTTCTTTAACCTGCAGCATGAAACAGATATACATTGTGAAAGACCAAGATGAAACCCCCCAGCATCTTTTTCTATAACCACAATAGGGTTTAGACAGACGATACAGTCGTCACTAGAATGAAAACATGCAGATAAAGTCAACATGCAGAGATTTAAAACGAGCTTGTCAAATTATGGCTATAAAAGACAAATAGGGTTCAAGTCTTGAAATTCAGCTGAAACTGAGATCTTTACACTCGTCTTTGATGATATTGAAGGTCTTTCTCTATATAAAATCTGAGACTTGGATCGGAATTCTATTTATTGCAACAATGTTTCCACTTTAATGACTTCAACGTCAAACATCCTGTCCTGTCGCATAGATGCTCAAACTTAATCAAAGGGGCTTGTGTTTGGTGGATTCTTTCATTTTGTACGATGTTGATTGCCATGAACAACACTGCCATCATTGTTCTGCTCTTATCTTCTTCCCACTTGGTTGCTCTTTCTCTTTCAGGGAGTCATGGCTAAACATTAACCCCACTGTTTACACAATGAAGTTACTCACACTTTTACTTTCTAGTGTGAAGTTTGTTTTTAAGTCGAATATACTAGTGAATTAGCATGCAGGAGAATGATCTCGTAAAGCCAAAAATAAAAGTTTGATAAATGATGCATTGCGACGTGAGAAAAAGTTACCGTATTTTTTTGTGATGAAGCTTTAAACAAATAATGGGAATAATTTTCCCATTCAAACCCAATCAACATAAATAAACAGTTACTGTCACATCACAGGAAGAAAAAATGGTCAGCAGTTCCTGGAAAAAGAGAAACGGGCTCATGCAGAGAGAAAGACCACCGGGAAGAGAGTCAACTGAACAAGAAAAGGTATGACAACTTCCAGAACATCCCGATCTTCCACAACAAAGCAATATAATGAAGGATTCGCAATAACATTTTTCAATTGTCAGGAAAATGACAAATGTGAATCATTAAAGTTCATTAAGGTAAAATGCTGCTATTGTTCGTAGAACTGAATTACTGTATTTAAACAGCAAAATAATAAGTTCAGTAAAAGTTGAGAAAATGAGCAGTTTAAAAATAACAAATTACTTGAATATTTTTAGCGCATGACAGGTAATATTTTAATTTTTTATGTACATACACATGCTGTGTAAATATATATATATGTATATATATATATATGTATATATATATATATAAATATATAATATTGTCTTTTTTCCAACTATCCATCCATCCTATTGCCTGTTTGCCAGCATCTCCGTCTTGCTGTATGTCTATCTGCCTGACTGTTTGTCCGTCTATCCATCCATTAATTTGCCTGTCGGCCTGATTATCTGTCTATCTATCACTCTTTCTATCTGTCTGTCTATCCATCCATCCATCCAACCATCCATTCCTAACTAGTTTCTGCTAGTTCTGGGCTGATAGAAGAGCTGAACATCTTGAAGGGTTATAATCTTGATGTGTCTTTCATCTGCTGTGCTGTGTTTGCTTGGCCAACTGCTGCGTCCACAATCTTCAACTTTGGCCGTTTCTCTGTCCTTCTTCAAAAGAGCTTAAACAGCATATTTTGGAAGATTGCTTGTCTCTGCCATGACATGGAATTTGTCTGCTTTGAAATGTTTGCCAGTGAGAGATAAAAGTACCTTGTGTCTGTAGCTTTGCTCATGTGCCATGACGTAAAACTGTCTTTCACCACCTCACCTTGGCATTTTTTAATTTCTGGCTAAAACGTTTGCACTGGACTGTTTTTCTACACACACACACACACACATACACACACACACACACACACACACACACACACACACGCTCAAGCATGACTGTTTTACAGAGGTGTAAAAAGTACCAGAAAACCATACTTGAGTAAGAAATACAAAAATGATTTACAAAATGATTTAAAACCTCAATGATTCAAATAGGCACAACAATGACCAAAAGTCAGTCCCAGTCAATCTAAAATTTGCAAAAAAAAAGTGTAACCGCTAATTCACGTTCACGCACTTTAGCTCATAGCATCCAGTACCTTCAGCTCCCTGCAGATGACAATATTGCCTTGTCCACCCAAAAAATTAACCGCGAGAAAATTAACCAAGAAATTAACCAAGAAAGATGTCACGCACAATCACAATGTAACAAGTAACAGTAAGTGTCCATTAAAATGTAGTGTAAGAGTGTAGAGAATGTAGAGTAAAGAGTAAAAATACAAAATCAAAAATGTAGTCAAGTAAAAGTTAAAGATGTAGTCAAGTAAAAGAGTAAAAGTTGCTATTTTTTATACTCAGTACAAGATCAAAGTAGCCAAAAATATGCAAGTATTATTACAATTTGTAATTATTACAATTTGTAAATTTAAATAATACATTTAGTAATCATAAGTCCATTTATTCAAGTTTGACTCAACTGCTGTTTTATATAACGCCGCAGACGAGAAAGAAATGAGCAAAATTCCACACTCCAGATCTTCTCATTTTTGTGAGTTGCTCCAAGGTAAAAAGCTTGAGGAAAGTTTCATTTTCCTGTCTTTTCATGTGGTCATTCTTACACAACCAATTTGTTGTTCTTCTACATTCTTCGATATGATTTCAATTCAGCATTCCATCTTTGACGCTCACCATGGCTGTACAGAAACGTATATCTAAAGATTTACTTTAAAGCAGCGTAGCAGAAATGCGACACCCTGACTGAGGACTGCTGTGACGTTTTCTGATTCTGAATAGTCAGCAGCAATGCTTAAAATACCAAGCTCTCAGTGAGATGCCAAGTGAAATATATTCAATATCTGCCACCAGTTGACATCCACAACTTTTGTTACAGCGAAATATTCAAGGCCATGAACCTTTTTTCCCAACAGCCCGTGACCAACGGCTTCAGTCGTGAGCAGCGTATTCAGACCCGAGCTTATGGCAACGTGCAAAGCGCGGCAAGCAACCAACAGGAAGTGGTGGCACGCCAATGGTCTCAAGGACCCCTGAGTGATGAGATGAGGTACATCCGAGAGGTGAGGACACAGCCAAACTCCTCGTGATAGTAAAGTAAAGTGAGTGTGATTGTCAACACGGCCACTATACAGTGCCGGTCAATATGTTTCTGGAAGCAGAGGTCACGCCCAGATCTTCTGCTTTTTTCCATAGGTGCGTGATTCTTTAGAGAAGGTCAGAGAGCGAATGTATGGCCAGTTTGGAGGAATGCAGCAGTCCATGCAAAAATTATCCCAGGACCTAAGGGTAGGCAAATCTGGAGAAGCTGTGAGCTGTGGAGACCTTAACAGTGACGGTTGATCTCAGATGGCCAACTCTCATCGGCGTTACCTGGAATCCGAGGTGAGGACAAGAAGGACGGCGATGGACAGCTTTGACCAGATGAACAGTTCTCTCATATCAGCAAACATCGATCTACAGGTAAAATCGATCACTTCCACTTCCTGTTTTTCAAAATAAGTTTTAAAAAATGCCTCGTTTTTGGGTGCCTGTTGTAGAAATCATTGCTGGAAAATTGCCAGAGTCGCGTGGGGGGACGAGACGAGATAAAGACCCTACGTAGTTCTTTGGAGAAGACAGAGGAGAAACTAAAGGACACAGAGAAACAACTCACAGCAGCACTTGGAGAAAACTGCTCTCTGAAACGTCAGGTATATGTTGTTAACGTATGAACCAAAAGAAAACAGTCATACGTGCTAAATGTGATTTCTTCTGTGTGAAGGTGGAGACTTCCGAGGAGGAAAAGTCCCGCGCTTTGAAAGAACTGAGTGCTAAACTACAGAAAGAGAAAGAAGAGCAGCTGCAAGAACAGCAAACAAAGTTCCGAGAAGATTTAGAGGCTCTGCAGGTACAGATACGATCGTACAGCACAAATATTCACATAATATGCTTTACATTACACAAACTTTAGGGTGTGAGGGGTTTTATAACAGGAAACATCTGGGGTTACTCGCCAGGGAAAAGAAAAGAATGTTTTATTTTGGTTTGCCTGTCTGGTGGCGTGACGCCATCTGGTGGTCAAAGGGCAGCAAGGCACAAGAAAACTTGAAAAACGAAGAAAACATTTTAGTGTAAAATGCAAACGTTCTGTCCCTGCAGACCCAGCTTGATGACTACATAAAAAGACTAGAAGAGGCAGAAAAAAATGCCAAGATAGCTGAGGCAAAAATTGCTGAACGTGACCAAAGGATCACAGAAGTAGAGCGGCTGCTGAACTGTATGGCTCAGGTAAAATTAAATAATCGTTACATCTTGTTGTTGTTGTTGTTGTTGTTTTTTACATAATTACAACCTAAAGAAAACATTTTACATCTGTTTCAATCACATTTCTTTGGCACAAAGGAAAAAGGTGAACTAATACAAAAGCTTTGTGATTGTGAGAAACGCCTACGTGGTTTGGACCAGACGGATCATGTGGACAAAGCTGCAGCCAAACTGTAAGATTTTCCAGTGTGTACATACAGTATACATTTAAATTCATCATCAGCTTTAACTTGAGCTTTAGGAGAAGATTGTAAATCTAAAATAAGTCTATTTACAAAACCAGGTCAATTTACAGTCATAATCCAAAAACTGTGCTACATTCTTCAATAAGCATGTGGACAGAAAATGCTTAAACTTCTCATTTTACTTTATTGGCAAAGGAATATTTTTGCACAAAGGAACATTTACTGTAATGATTAAAAAAACAACTCATAATAAAATAAATATCCTAGTGAAAATTATAATATTATACACGTACAGTACATACTTGTAATTATAATATCTACTAGACTTAGCAGAGGTAGATAAAGTCAATGTTTGGCAAGTCACAAGTCTCTATTTGTTGCCCTCAAGTTCCTAGTCTATAGCCAACAGTAAAGTCCAAAATCCTACAGTTTCAAATTTTCAAATCATGTGAAAACCAAAATACACACCACATTAACGCCTTCCATGCCATCTTTGTGTTAATAGCGTGACAGTCACTTGACAAATGAAAGAATGAATGAACGAACCATTTTGAACAAATCAAAACGAACCGGAGTGATTCACTACAGAGTCTATGAATCATTCCCTGACATTCCCTGAAAATGAAAAAAAACATTCTTTCACCATAACATCACAACATATTCATGGATAAAAAGAAAATCACAAATGTAGTCCTGCAAACAGCTTTCATTACTTTTATAAACGACATATCATGTCATAACTTTATAAAAGACAATCACATCCCAAAAACCTATCCTCACTCACCAAAAGCCCTTTTCACACAATGTTTTAAAAGATTTTTTAACAACGTTTTCACTAATCCATAGAGATGCGCGTGCGTGTGTGTGTGTGTGTGTGTGTGTGTGTGTGTGTGTGTGTGTGTGTGTGTGTGTGTGCGTGTGTGTGTGTGTGTGTGTGTGTGATGTAGCCACATGTAGCTAACATTGTGTAAAGCAGGGGGTTGCAGATTATAATGTTTGTAAGGTGACGCTGAGTAACTTTAAAGGCTGCACTGATAAACTTGCAGCTAGTGAGTACCTTAGCTGATAAGCTAGCCTTGACATTCATCCAAAATGTACCTTTGTGCAGCTTCAGGTGTCGAACAAAGTTGGAAGTTGTGGCGTCTCCGTCTGCAATCTTCGACTCGCATGATTTACTTTCTTCAACTCGTTTTTGTTGACCCCGTCATTTTTCATAGACAAACGAAACTATCTTTGGTATCATTTTGCAAACAGCGTGTTCACGTTGTTGAATTTTGATAGGAGTCGGAGTCGGACGTCGTGCCGAACGTGCGCATGCTCTGTCACACGCGCGCGCGCACATAAACACAAGTGGTTTACGTTTCATCTTTCGAGTTTTTAAGGGAAGTAGCAAGTCAATAGGCTCAAGTCCAAGTGATTTTTCGAGTGAATTTCATAAGTTTATTTTGTGTTCGGCAAAAATATCAAATAAAACAACTATGGTGTTATAAAAATGAAATTAATGATTGTATAGATGGTGTATATACTCACACGTGTTTTTAGTAAATGTAATAATTGAACTCTAAACTTTAATGGTTGTACTTTGTTCATAGTAAAAAAAAAAAAAAGCATTTTTAACTATTTTTCTTTTTTTTTCTTCTTCTTTTTGTCCAGATCTGAGCAGTTAAAAGCAGAATCTGCAGAACTGAAAGAGCGAATAAAGCACCTGAATGACATGGTGTTCTCCCAACAGAGGAAAGTCAAGGCCATGATAGAAGAGGTGAGAAGAACTGAATATCCTGTGCGGCTGCAGTAGAATAGTTAAACTTGTAGAAAACAAATGGCCCAAACAAAAAATGAAAATGATTTTAATATGATGCAACAGGTTGAAACCCTAAGAGCAAAAGTTGCACAGAAGGACATGTTCATCACTGAACTGCTTGACAGGATTGCCATTGTGGAGTGCGAGGTAAGATCTTCTTGAAAATGGGATTTCTGCATGGATTTGACCAAGAAAAGGCCCAGTATGAGTGGAATAAGCATGCTGAGTTATTCCAAAATTCATTCCCGTTCTGTCATATGGACTTCAAGTTTGAGTTTCTGTCATTTCAGGGCTCCTGTGTTCTGTCTGTCGTTGAATTCCCTGGTTTATTTTTCATGCCTCTGGTCTGACTCTATCCTTTGCTTTGCTTCCTCTCCCAGAATAATGAGTTAGAAGACAAGTTGAAGTATTTTATGTCTGTACAGAAAGCAATTGAAACTAAAGCCCCCACCAGGGACATCGGGGTTGGCTGTGACCTGGCCATTAGGTAATTATCACCCTGCCAGGAGAAACTTAAAACTCCATCCGAGGTCAGATGATCACACGCTTTCTCTTCCTTTCTCCGTAGTGTCAAGGAGCCAAATTATGTCCAAACTGTTCCCTCCGTTCCTGTCACTGCAGTCCCAAGATCTTCCAGCAGACTGAGCAACAGTCTCCTCAGATACACTCCTGGTCAGTACAGCACAATTCTGCGCTATAGTCAAGAACACACACTGGAAACAGTGGCCAGCTCCACCACGACAACGCAAATGCAGACCGAGATTGACGATGGGAAATCAGAGTCTGTTGAAACTTCACTGACCTCAGATCTGTCTTCAACATCCAGTTCCGTCAGCAGAAGCAGTCCAGCAAAAGTCTATACTCCTTTTATGAGGCTGATGGAAATGAGCGCCAAGATTAACATCGATTGAGCAGTGAAAATAAACTACAAAAGCTGAACAACAAAGAGCAAAATGTGTTGTTTTGATACTGCTAATGTTGTAGTGTGTGTACAGGGCTTATTGATCTGTGAATAACTTATTTAAAGATGTACATTGATTAAATATTTCCATATAACCATATTGTCAAGTTATATTTTGTATAAGTCTATTTTTTTCAATGCTGTAGTTATCTGGTGTTCTTTTTAAATGTTACACTTTTTTAGTTTGAGTCCGAATTCCTGGAAAGAAAATTACTAATATATTGTATTTGGGGGTTTAAGTTCTTTTTTTAATATTATTATCTGCATTGGTATTGAACTGGTATTTTAGTTTTAAATGTTAACTGTTTTTTAAACTGTTTACTGTTCATCAATATAAAAACATAAAACATAAATGTCTGTACAGTACAGTACTTTCTCTTTAGTTTAATACAGTCTTACAAAACATTGAATTTGGTCAAGATTCAGATAAAAATATGTACATTACACTGTATTTTTGTTGCATACCTATTTCTGAACACTTTATTATCAAAAATCGTTTGTGTAATATAGATTCCTTTATATTATCATATTTTTAAATATAATTTTAAATTCTGGGTAAACAGTATTCATTATTCCCAGGTGGGGAAAATAGTCTCTGCGATTGTCCCATCCAAACAATGATTTTAGTTTTTAATTGAATTTTAATTAAAATTATTGTTGCTTTCCTTAGTATTATTTTTTATGAAATTAGTTTTATTAATTAAAAATTTCAATTTACAAAAGGATTGTCCATTGTTATAATTTTAAGCAATGGTATAATTACACTTAAAAACGTTTTAATAAAAGACACGTTCGATTCTATTCTTTTTTTATGTGTTCTTATTTACTCAATAACGAATGGGTGCTACAGACACGCGCCGCGTCTCTGCGTTGTCATGGCAACCTGTTGATCCGGAAATACACTGTTGAAGGTGAGCGGAGTTCGCCAAAAATTGTTGCTTTTAGATGTTTTTTACAGCTTGAGTATTGTTGAATCGTTTATAGAATGGGACATGATATTTAATGAAAACGTCGCGTGCGTGTAGCACAAGTATATAATGTAGTATAACGTAATGTGAATGTAGACGAATAGCAAAGACTTCGAAAACAATAGACCTGCGCTTTTGATGTGCTTTATCTTTCAAAGACACGGGATGTCTGCGTATATCAGGGAAGATTCCGAGATCCCTGATCCGTCAGACCACAGCAGCGGTGAAGAAGACGATGTGTCGTTTTTACCCGACCTGCTCCATCCGGAGAATCAAACATCCCAGTCAGTCTAACACTCTTAGAATTAGGAGAACAGTTCTGTTTTAAACTTTAGTCACCTGACACGCACGATTTGTTTACGCATCCTTCAAAAACAGGGAAGATGTAACTGACGAAAAAACAGAAGAGGACAAGATTGCACAATTGAATACAAATCCTGAGGTGTTGGACCCTATTAAAAAAACAACGGTATGTCCTGGCGCTTTATCTCGTTGTTGTACCGTAAAAATGGTTGCGCCGTTTGATTTTTTTAAATACATAACCATTTGTTTATTTGCCTTTTCTACGTGAAGCTTCCAGGCAGAACTAACATTATTGTGAGCTCTGAAGATGGACAGTACCTGTTTCTGGGCCACAAACACGGCCTGTCCGTCATCCGTACCGAAACGTTAACTTCTGTGACGTCATGGCAGGCAGCAAAAGTGGAAATTACCAGCATCTCTTGTACTTCTCTGAGAAATGATGCTTGTCTTTTGAGCACAGTGGATGACATGGGTACTACAAATAGTTTATATATATATATATATATATATATATATATATATATATATATATATATATATATATATATATATATATATATTTAGTTTGTGTGTGTGTGTTATTCATGCAATAATTCTGTTTTGTTTTATCAAGGCATTGCACGGCTCTTTCTCCACCACACTGATAATATCCATTTAATAAAAGCAATTAATGAGACTGTAAGTAGACAGTTATGCTTTATTTATGATTCTGACAGTGACTGTGTGTTCTTTCCATCAGGATGATATAAATCATAGACACATGTGTTTGAAATTTGATGTGTCACAACGCGGAGACTTTGGAGCTGCTGTCATGATGTGTATGTTTATTAAAACTGAAATCCCTTTTAAAACTGAAAATATTCCCTGAATATGTATATTTGTATGTACATTGTGTGTGTGTGTGTGTGTGTGTGTGTGTGTGTGTGTGTGTGTGTGTGTGTTTTGTGTCAATGAAGTTAAAGAATCAATTTGGCTCGATGTCTTTCGCTTCCCATGTGAAATTTGGCTCAAAGATCTGGACGCAAAGCAGGTAACGTTTTATTTATGCTATAAATGCATTTATAATATAAGGAGGCAACTTCTGTTAGTAAACAAACAGTAATTTAAATTACTATATGTGCTAATTACTATGGCGACAAATTGATAATGATAATTGATAATGTATAATGCACTAAAATAAATTATTATTAAAATTAATAACGTGCACTGTAGATCCCTTCTTAAAAAGTACTTTTGCTACTGAATTGGGGATAACCATCATATCTGTGTTCTAGTCCACACACAGTGTGTCGCCTTCAGAGAACAAGTTGTCTTCAGTAGTCTTCCTCATGAAGGTCAGACCAACGGAAATCCCTCCAGGTATAAACATTTTTTTAAAGCCATGCTGCTTTTTACATTTTTAGTGCATTTATATCACATTGATATACTTGGTATTTGTTCTACGTTAATGATGCGTTTGCTTGTCTGCTCAGGCTGATGTTCAGGATTTTCTATGTGTTGCTTTGTCAAAGGAACCCAAGTGAAGAGTCCATTTGAGGTTCTGGAGAAGACTGAGCAAGGCACCACAATAGGCTCAGGCCAGTATCATCTGATCACCAGCTCCCAATGGGAAAATCACATGGTGGCATATAGGAATAAGTATGGGAACCCTCCAGGATCCGAGAAGACGCAGGAAACCACAAGGTATACAGTATGCTTAAAAAAAAAAAAAAAAAAAAAAATTATATATATATATATATATATATATATATATATATATATATATATTATATATATATTAAAGTAATAAAATAAATAATTAATTTATTAATTTTTAAAAAATATATACCGTATATATATATTTATATATTCACACACACAATATATATATGTATATATATATATTTTTTTTAATTGTTATATAGATACTGAATGTACACTATATATAATTGTATTTCTTTTATCAATTAATCGATGAATGGGTGCAAAATAGATGTGTGTGTGTGTGTGTGCGTGTGCGTGTGTGTGTGCAAGTGTGTTCTTTTAAGAACTTTCTTTTTGTGTAAGTTTTCTTTTTAGTAACAGTAGTACGGTACATATAGTATAAAAGGAAGTAAAAAATGTATTTTCAATAAAATATTTATAAATTATAAACACTTGTAACAATTGTTAGTATACCAATTAGTTAGGTTTTAATTTTGCATTATTTTGTTTTCATAATTTTTTCTGTGTTGTCTTTTAAGAAACGGTACCTGTCACTTCTTATTGCGTGATGGTTATAGCTCCGGAGAAGCTAAAAGCGCTCGAGGTTAGTCATGAGCTGAACACACCATACTATTATAATGCACGTACTAGAGAAGGAGTATTAGGATAAATGGACTAAATGTACATGAGCGTTTTTTTTTTTTTAAATATCAAAAATATAAGCAACTTTTACTTTGACTACACTTTTGACTGAGAATATGTACTCCACTACATTTAAATGGGCGCTTACCATTATTCGTTACAGTGTGATAGTGTGTAACAAGTCGGCATCTTTTTTTATCGCAGTTGCACTTTTTTGCACATTTGAGTTTGACTGAGACTGACTTTTAGTTGTTTTTATCCATTTTGTTCTGCCATTTTGGTGTTAAATTTAATTTCAATATTAGGAAGTAAAACCAAGTTTCTTGTTTTTCACAATTTTAAGTTAAATACTTAAGTTCTTTTAAAATTGGATGCTTTACAACTTTTTTCCTAATTTCATTGTAACCAAGTGATGCAATGACAATAAAGGCATTCTACTTTATAATGTTTTATCATTGAGCGTAAAAACATTGGGGATGTGAAATCCGTTTCAATGGCTCTCGCTTCTGCTTATGTGCGCATTTATATTTCTGTGTCTGATAAAGATAATCCCCCGTCCATTTGCGTGTGGTGGAATGGCAGTCGTAATCTGCTACAGTATGTGCTGAAGGCTCCCAAAGAGAAAGGTATTTCTCAGTACAGTATTACAGTGCAGTGTTATTTAGGATTGTTACAATATGTAAAAATGTTATGAACTTATGTAGTAAAGTGCTGACCTGTTTTCTAATGAATTTTTATTTCATTATTCTCCTCATTCAGATGGTGAGCCCAGGCCAGATGTTCTGTGGCCAAACTCTGAGTGCATTCTCACTTCTGTTGTCAGTTCCTGCACACGGTTTATTGTTCTGGCGCTCCAGAATCAGCTGATAACCGTATGGGACCGACGGTTCGGTAAGTCAGATATGCTTCGAGATAAAGTTCTTTACAATATTATTCAGCATCTACATGGTTAAGAATCTTGTGTGATTGATCTTGGATGTGCAGGGCTTCCATATGCCAACGTTATAATCCCTGGAGACGGTTCCATATGCAAAATGAGGCTCAGTTTGTTCGCTTCCGGACAGCAGAACCACAATCTTTTTCCGGGTCCAGTTGTACCCGCCGTGCAGTTGCTGGTCACTTGCAGGAATGGAGGATGCTACAGTGTTACTCTCGATAGTAGAACAGACCCAAAAATTGTTGCACTTATTGAAAGGTGAAATCTACAAATGGCCAAATCTGTAAAATACAGTGTGAATCTAGTAACTGTTTCCTGTCAGACCCACAGAACCGGACGTTTTTGTGACTGTTGCCGAGCCTGTGCTATTCATGAATTCCCTGGTATTTACATTATCAATTCCTTTTAAAGCTGGTATTGTGCCAATGCAAATCAATACATCAAATATAATGAGAGTCAATCATAAAATGATTCAATTGTCTGGCAATTCTGACTTAAGGTTTCTTTTATTTAACAATTTTTGATTTTGACCTGCAAAGACACCAGCTTCACATTTTGAATTGTCTCTCTATTTTAGGCATTACTAATCCAGAGAAATGGACAAGTGTCTTTGTGCAAATTAGATGATGGATCTCCGGTTTTCAACTTAAATCTCCCCAAGAACCATGTTCTGGGTTCCCTCTGGGACCCTGTGACGCTGCTGGATCAATTTCAGCAAACCATATGTATCAGAGGTAAAACTCACCTTGTGTTTGACAGGGAATTACTGTTTCATATTGGTCAGTGGTGTACTAGATGGTGTATTGTACAGTGGTGTACAATTTAAGCACATTCCACTTTTTATTTGGCTACATTTTCGACTGAGTATATATGTACTCTTTACTCCAATACATTTAAATGGACACTTACCGTTACTTGTTGCATTGTGATAGTGTGTAACAAGTCGGCGTCTTTTTCTATCGCGGTTGCACTTTTTTGCACATTTCAGTTTGACTGAGAATGACTTTTAGTTGTTTTTTATCCATTTTGTTCTGCCATTTTGAAACACTGAGGTGTTAAATTTAATTTCAATTAGGAAGTTGAACCTCATTAAAAGTTTCTTGTTTTTCACAGGTTTTTTTTTAGCATTAATTCAGTACGAGTTAAATACTTAGCATCTTTTAAAATTAGATAGTTTACCACTTTTATTCAAATATTCTTGAAATTGGTGACTTGTAACGGAGTAATTTGTACAGTAATGTATCCATACTTTTACTCAAGTATGGTTTTCAGTATGTATGGTACAGTACATCTATAGTAAATTCAACAGATCTTGTCCAAAATGTCCAAAATTGATTTGTGTTTGTAAGGTGACATGAAAACAACAATGCATAATAAATCGAGACGAGACGAGTGCGGAGACGAGAATAGGAGTTCACTATTCATCTTTTCACAATTTCCGGAGATGGATTCTTACCACATCCCAGAACCAGTTTCTGCGAGCGGGAAAGAAACCAAAGCAACACTCACAAGTCTGGACGAGGCCTGCAACGTTTACTTTCAGCAAAGGTTTGTTAGTCTGCAATAAAATGTTGTTGGTGATATGAAAATATGCAAAATAAAATCATACATCTTATATATTTGTTTAGATTTCACTCCTTGGATGAAAGAAGCCAAAATTTTGCTTTCCATTGGGAGCAACTTGGAAAACTAAATTTGAAATAAACTCTAGAAAATAAAAGTTGTGTGCATTTGATTTCATATTAGACAAATCAAGTTAATTTATCTATAAAACATAAACTTGATTCCACAATGAACAGAAATTTGTTGTTGCATATTGTTATGGATTTAAATGTACCATAAATCTTAGTTTAACCAGAGAAGTTTGTCTTTGAGAAGATCACATTCATGTCAGATCATTAGCATGTTCCTCATTAATTGTGTCACTGCATATGTGTTTAAAACGTGCTTATTAGCATTTCACGTCTGCATGTTTATTCTGTACCTTAGAGTAACATACGGTGCGGGAACGCTGTTGCTCTCTTTGACTAATGTTAAGGCACCAAATTGGTCAAACGTTGAGGCACCAAATTTGAGGGAAAAGCCTTGGGCTGTGGTTGCAGCAGAGCTCAGAGTGGGAACAGAGAATGAGCCACCAACAGAAGAAATGGAAAGGGGCGGGTCTGAAGAAGCTGAAGGTGGAGCTTCATATGTGTTCATATGTGAGTTTAATGCATGTGGGTTTGAAAAGAAAATAGTTTCTAATGAAAAAGGGGAAGTGTGCCGTAAGAATTGGCCGTGGTTGCAACACGGACAAGTAAGCATGTAACACAGGAAGTGTTAGACAGAGTGTGGAGTAAAGCATGAGAGTTACAACCCGAAGCCAACGTGTTCGTGGTCGCGACACAATAAACATTGCCTTGTGGCTATTGATGCAAAGATGCTGGTGCCAGCGCCCAACATCATCGGCGTAAGCACGTTCAGTCCGACAAGATGTGCACCAGCAATCAGGAAAAAGTCAGAGCATTCAACATCTACCTAGCTCTGACCATCGCTCAAAGCGTCATCTTCTGCCAGGTCTTCTACTGCAGTGTTTTTCAACCGGGAATTGCTAGCCATGAAGGTCGCTTTTGAAGAATAGAGACATTGGCTGGAGGGAGCTGAACACCCATTCACTGTCTTGACAGACCATCACAACCTGGAATACCTACAATTGGCCAAGAGACTCAAGACAAGCCAAGTGGGCTCTTTTTTTTTTACCCAATTTAATTTCTTAGTTACATATCGACCAGGATAAAAAAAACACAAAAGCAGACGCTCTGTCCATGTAGTTTGGCTGGAAACCAAACAAAGTAATAGAGGAGTTTGTCATGCCAAAGTCGCTCATGGCACCGGTGCAATGGGACATTATAGTAGAAATTGCAGAAGCCCAGAAAGAGGAACCAATTCCTCCCAACTGCCCTATGGGGAAAACCTATGTACCAAAGAAAACTACACCATCCCCAGCTCAGGTCATCCAGGCATCACGGCCGCCACACAACTCATACAGAACCGCTATTGGTGGCCGTCCCTTCAAGCAGATGTCGTGGCAAATATTCAGAACTGCATCTCATGCCAAACATTCAAAACACCTAAACAAGCTACAGCTGAAACCTGGTGGTGTTCCGGAAATCTGGCGGCAAAATCCAACTGTGCGTCAACCTGACATCGCTGAATAAGTGGGTCCAAAGGGAGAGACACATATTACCCACTGTTGATGATACCATAGTGATGCTGGCAGGGGCAAAAGTATGGCTGAACTGGACGCTACGTCTGGTTTTTGGCAGATTCCTTTGACAGAGAACAACAAGCTACTAACAACATTTATTACCCCGGCCTGACTTTAAATAACAGTAAGTGTCAGTTTTACAAAAGACTGTATTTTGTTCTTAGGACATTTAATTATGTCAGACGGAGTAGCATCTGACCCAGACAAGGTCAAAGCAATTATAGAGATGCCTGAGCCGATCAACGTAGAAGGCGTAAAAAGACTGATGGGAATGGCAAACTACATAGGCAAGTTTCTTCCTTAAATAAACATTATAAACATCGCCTTGTGGAAGATTGCGAAGATGCTGGTGCCAGCACCCAACATCATCGCTGTGAAGCACGTTCAGTCCTACATGATGTGCACAAGCAGCCAGGAAAAAGTCAGAGCACTCGACATCTACCTAGCTCTGACCATCGCTCAAAGCGTCATCTTCTGCCAGGTCCTCTACTGCTGTGTTTTTTAACCGGGCTCAGTAGGGTGACGCAAAATATTATCAGGGGTGCAAATTCTCAAATGTATTGATTTTCTCTTCCTTGTCATATTGTGGTTTTAATGTTGCTGACCGCTGAGTGCAGGCGGAACGCGCACGGACTGCGGGGATCTGGCCGGCGGCGCTGCTTTGCTGCTACTTCTATTGCCGTGAACCTGTGCTTTGCTGTCGTCTCCATTGGCGTGAACTCGTGGTACCGTCATCACTCCGCACCTGGTTCATCGCGGTGCCCATGCGGGCTCGCGGTCTGACTTTGCCGGGGGCAAGACAGAGGGTATTGTGTGTGTGCGCGCTGCACGCGATAGCAACCTAGGATCCGACGACGGCGGCCCATTGGTGGTGGGAAGTGTGGTGCACCGAAGGATTTACACGGAACCTTGTCACCGGTGGGTGTGCTTGCTGTGAATTCCACTTGGCTTTGCCAGTCTGTCAGCGACGTCCTTTCGCCCAGCGTATACCGTGTGGTTCCGGTGTGTGATTTCATTTTAATGTGCATTGCTATTATGCAGAGCCCTGGACTAATTTATCTTGGTTATGTGTTTAATAAAGTCATTTTTATATTTTCACTACCCACGTCTGTGTGACGAAACACCATTAACCTCCTCTGCTACATACAGTATTGTTTTTATCTAATCCCGTATACCGTATAATAACGTATTTGCAGTTGAAATGTCTAAATGAGGTGAGTCTCAGTTTTAACAAGTCCCTTCAAGAACATGCAAAACACCGCGGAGGTGACGAGATCGATGAGAAGAGCAAAACACTTTGTGCCTAAATGGCATCAGGTGAAATCACTCATCTTCTGATCATAACGAGCCACACCTGGGTGACGCTCTAAACTTGTGAGTGAGTGTTTTCCGATTGTGTGTGAGAGAGTGACTCATAGAGCCATAGAGCAGTGTTTTTCAACCTTTTTCAAGCCAAGGCACACTTTTTTACCACCAGCTGAAAATGTGAAAAAAGCCGATTTTTAGAACATATATTTATGGGCGATGTCCATATTTATCGCCCATAAATATTATACCGATGTCCTTGAGTTCAGATCATTAAGGCTTTTGAGCATGCGATTGACTCTAAAATAGACTGCAATTCAGACAAACTGTATTTCCTTGAAAATCATTAAGGCTTTTGAGCATGCAATTGACTCTAAAATAGACTGCAATTCAAACAAACTGTATTTCCTTGAACAGTATACAAGAGGTGAGGCAAGAGACCTTGTCAAAAGCTGTCAACATATGTCAGGCGGTAGAGGCATTGTCACTTTTGCTTGAGAAGCTTGGTAATCCACTAAAAGTCGCCACAGCCTTGATGCAAAAGGCATTTAAATGGCCAGACATAAGATCTGAAGATGGAAAGGCCTTAAGCTCATTTGCACTGTTTTTGATCACCTTCCGCGATATGATGCATGACATTGAGTATATGGACGAGCCCTATATATAATTTTATATGTAATATAAAGTATATATAACCCTACTAACATGAGTTATTCTTTCGAAACTTCCGTACAAATTGCGTGAAAAATGGCGTACTTGTGCTTTTGACTATGAGGAGGGCTTTAATAGACGTGCTAAATTTATTCAGTTAGTCACCTTTGTAGATTGGCAAGCAAAATTGATGTGTAACTCATTGTTTGGAGATTTAGACAACTCGAGAGGTGATATGAAAAGTCTAATCAAAGAAAAAGTAGTAGCTTCGTGACTGAAGTTAAGCAAACTTGTGAAGTCGAGAAGGCAGCAGAAGAATTGAAAGCTCGTACCGTAATTTCCGTTGGTTGCCGTACTATGCTGTGTGCGTTTTGAGCAAAAGTCCAAACATTAGAACAATGCTTTTGCTTTAATGCAAAATTGTACAAAAACAAGCTAGACTTCTTAAGGAAAAATTGATTTTGTTTTGGATGTTTGGTGAAAGGGCACCTTAGTAAGAATTGCATTAAAAGACACTCATGTCAGTTTTGTTCTAAAGGCCACCGTTACATCTCTGGCCAATAAATAAAGTTGAGAGAAGTGTAACAAAGACTGAACAGACTGGCTTTTAACAGGATCTGCTAATAACAGTGGTGAGACCAGTGCTTGTACTGAGGCCGGAGATAATAGCATCCTTGCCGTCCTTTCTGTAGTGGTGAAGTCTAGAAAGAGTGACAAGATGGTAAAGATACATGCATGCATTGACCCAGGCAGCTCTGCCACATTTTTATATTTGTATATTTATATACATACTGACACGGGGGTCACGGCTCTGAGGCGTTGAACCCACATGCACAGAAGGAGATGAAGCAGCAGGTAATAATCCACAAGGCTTTAATCAGAGGTCTGGCAGGCAAATAGGTCGACAACGGCAATCGGTACAGCAGAGGCAGGGCACAGGGAGAATCCAAAAACAGGCAAGAAGTTCGGCAACGATAAATCCAAACGATCCAAAAGACGGCAGGCAGAGAACGAGAGTCGGGGAAGCAGGAAACGAGGTCGGCAACAAGACTTAGACGGGACTTGGAAAAACGCTGGTAAGGCTGGCTACAAACACAGACAAACTGGCATCGAAACAAGGTGAAAGTCAAACTTAAATACATTGGCTGATGAACTAATAATTACAAAACACAGACACAGCGGTGACGTGGCGAGGTTCAAAATAAGAGTCCAAACGTGAATCAAAATAAAAGTCCATGACGTCACGTGCCGAGACCCGTGACAGGACCCTCCCCTCTAGCCCGAATTCCAGACGGGCCAGGGGTCTCAGCTTGTTCCCGGTGGTAGTCCTCAATGAGGGAGGGGTCAAGGATGTCCCTGCCGGGTACCCAGCAACGTTCATCGTGGCCGTATCCCTCCCAGTCCACGAGGTACTGGAATCCTCTGCCCACTCTGCGACTGTCCAGGATCTTACGAACCCGGTAGATCGGTTCGCCGTCGTCGATCACAGGAGTGGGAGGCGCCGGAGTGGGTGGCACCAGAGGGCTGGTGGAGACCGGCTTGAGGCAGCGGACGTGGAAGGTGGGATGGACCCGCATGGACCTGGGCAAGGTGAGTCTCACAGAAACCGGATTAATGATCTTTTCGATGGCAAAGGGCCCAATGAATCTCTGAGACAGCTTACGTGATCTTGTCCGGAGCGGTAGGTCCTTGGTGGACAGCCACACTTGCTGGCCCGACACGTAGGTTGGTGCAGGGGAGCGGCGGCGATCAGCGCTTTTCTTGTAGCGTTCCTGGCTCTGTAGCATGGCCCGGCGGGCCCGGAGCC
>MU204179.1:2622838-2635537 GCA_017309775.1 Paedocypris sp. Pulau Singkep
GTGCGACCCTCTGCTCAGCCGCACTGACACCGGGAGCGAGTACCTGTGTGGCCGCTGTGGCCGCCCACTGTCTCCGGGGTCTCGGGAAGCCCAGCACTGCGTCTGCCAGCACAGCCAAAGAGCCCAAACCTCCACTTCTGAGTCGGCGCTGCTTGCCGAGCTGAACGCGCTCCGAGCTGAGATGAACCGCAGAGTTGAACGATTGGAGTTTCAGATTGATCGTCAGAGGCGACTCGTTGTGCGGAAAGACAATCATCACAGGCACGAGGTGTACACTCTTAAGGGTCAAGTCTGCTCGCTGAGGTCCAATTTGCGGATTCTGCTGCTGGCGGAGAGACTCAGGTTTAACTCACAAGCACAAGCGGTCTAGGTTCGCGGGTTCTGTATTAACAGATTGTGTGTTAGATTATCGAGCTGTAATGTTAACGCTTGTTTGTGTAAAATACTGTGTAGATAGGTTTTCATATTTCTGTTAAAGTAAGTTATTTCTCTCGTGTAAGTTTTGCTCGTGTAATGTCTCAAATCGGTTAACGGGTTAAACATAATATTATTAATATTGTTATTTTTGTGTGTTTTCATGTGATGTTCTTCAAAGACTCTTTAAAATTGACCGGATGAGCATATATTTTTTTTTCATTAAAAAAAAATTATAATAAAAAAGTTTTACTGCTCTATTCTGTTTTGAGAGGTTTTAAAATTGTTGCAACCAGTTACATTTTATCCATCCTTTCCATATCTGGATCAAGAGGAACTGGGCCTGAATACGGGACACACCCTGGATTAGTGACCAACCTCAGCAGGACACACATTCATACTCTCACTTA
Organism: Paedocypris sp. Pulau Singkep; assembly: GCA_017309775.1. Lineage (NCBI taxonomy): Eukaryota > Metazoa > Chordata > Actinopteri > Cypriniformes > Paedocypris > Paedocypris sp. Pulau Singkep. Next base: position 2,623,663 of record MU204179.1, read on the forward strand.
CACATATTTGTAATTTTTAGGACTTCAATTTTCATGAACACTCATATTTCTTCTTTTGCTTATTCTTTTAAAAAAAAAAAAAAAAAAAAAAAAATATATATATATATATATATATATATATAAAAATATATATATATAAAAATATATATGGTTTGTCACTGCCAATGTGATGTTCAACACACAGAACCAAATCATAGCAACCGGGCTGGGTTTTTTTTTTTAACCTTTACATAAACTGTTTTTGTGACGTCTTGCTCATACTAACTAGATTTCTCCAGTCTGAGAAGCAGCTTGATGACCACATGTCCTCACAAATACTCATTATTATGTCCATGGTCATCCATGATGGTCAGGTCCATGATGTCCATGATGGTTCCAAAGACCCCACGTGTGACCACATTGAGCAGCTTCTCTCCAGACCAGTGTGGTCCTCTGTGCACATTCTTATCATCCAGGCAAGATGCTGAGAGGCATTTCTTCTTCCGTTGAATCAGTGTGGGATGCCAAGTGAAAGACCACCTTGAGTTGCAATAATCTGAAGAATCGTATTGAATTTATTTAGCAAAAAAAAAGTGTGAATCAAAGCAAAAAGATGACAAGCTTTGGAAAAGATCACACAGACTGATTTTTACTTCCATTTAGGTTTAGTTTTTACATTACAGTTTTTCTCAGTCGCTTTAGTACAATTCTCAGATCAGAATTGAAGTTTGCAAATATGTGTGTGCATTTCTCCAAACAATTTGTACAAACAGCAAAACACTATGGATTTCTTGCAAAAGCCTGTAACTTGCTCAAAATTTTTAGTTCATCTCTCAAAACTAAGTCTTTGCGTCATTGAACATGTCAGTGCTATCAGAATGTCAAGTCTTTGTGTCATTGTCTACGAACAAGACAGTCAAATTACTTATTCATGTTGTCAATATAAGTGTGTACTTTAGAGGGAGTTTCTGATGTAAACTATGTAAAGTTTTGATGACAATCATTGTGAAATGTAAGTTACACCTTTTTGTTTGATTGCAAGAGGCTGGACAAGATTCACATTTATACTTTTATTGTATATATTGTAATTTGTTGACAGACCATGTCATACAGTAACACAAAGGGAAAAAAAGATAGGACATTGGTGTGGTCTTCCTACACCTCTTGTCGTTCCTGTATGTTACACCACAACTTCTCATCCACATCACAGTCCAATTCCTTGTCCTTCCATTGTCAGACATAGAACATTGTGTTGTGCTTCAGCTATATACAGTATATACTTGCCCATTGATTGTCAATGAGATTCACCTTTGTTAGAGAAAGTCAAGTCACCTGAGAGCAAGTTACCAATTCAAGACAGATTTTGAAAAAAAAAATACATATAATGGAGATGTATATAAATATGTGTGTCACATTATGACAACTTGATCAACCATTTTGCAGTTAATGACTTAAACGATGAACTAATGACTAGGTGATTTGAGGAGTAAGACTATTGCACAGTGAACTATATAATACATTTTGATCAACATGACAAAAACAATTGAAAATGTATCAAAGAGCAGAGAGTTGTGCATAATCATTTGCATGATGTACCAAAGCAATTGCAACTTGTTCAAAGAAGTGAGAAACTGCTTATATGATGTGCACAAGTGACATCATGATGTGAAGATTGAACAAATAGTTTTGAGAATTTCAATTCTGATCTGAAAATTGTACTAAAGCGACTGAGAAAAACTGTAACGACATAGAGAATGCATCAACATTTAAAATGATTATAATAGAACGAGGTACAACCGATAAATAAATCCTAAATTTAATATGAGAATATTTTGAAAAACAATTAAATTTAGTGTGTATGTATGTATATATATATATATATATATATATATATATATATATATATTTTATATATATATATATATATATATATATATATATATATATATATATATATATAATATATATAAATATATATATATATACGATTCTTCATTTATATATATATATATTTTATATATAAATATTTGTAAAATTACAGATCGCAACAAAACATGGATAAGAGCACTACAAAAGTGGAGACTTAGAGCGACGCTTCACAAAATTTCTGGACCATACATTCAATTAATGGCATTCATTTCTATTAGGTCAAGGACTGCTTCCCTCATAAAGGACTTCTCGTTTCTCTTGGTCCAAACGCCGTTTCTCCGGACTTATCTTTTTTTTTTCTTTGCAAATCCTAGATTTCCGCTGGACGTTCAGCATTGTCTTTTCCTAGTTTCGCCCTCTAGATGTCGCTTTATATTCAATTATTCACACGGTTGAAAAGCCGTGTTTTTTTTTTATCTGACGTCATTTAGTGTTGTATGTTTTATTTGAACATTGTATGTTATGTACATTTTAAAATGGTTATTTTTGACTTATCTACCTTTTAAGGTGATAATCTTATATAGAATATCTCTATAGATTGGTAACAAATGTAATAACTATTTTATTATTGTTTTTTTTTTTTTTATTGTAGTTCAATACAAAATTTCACTTAAATCATTTGGGTTGTTTGTGTAATTGTTTAGGCAGTACCTCACCTCCTGAAAACCTGGTTTCCATAGTGTGCACGACACACAATTTTTATAGTGTAAATTCAGAACCCGAGACTACAAAGAAAAGCTTCTGAAGTTTTTATTTGTGGATCTCAGACCAGGAGTAAAAAAAAATTATTTTCCTTCTGTAATAAGGATGCACTACCAATGATGGACAAGGTGGGCGTGTCATCACTTGCGCTGGCCTGTCGTTCCTGAACAAGAACAATAAAATAAAAACATGTTTTTCCCCCGCATGGCGTCCCGTGTAATGTCTTCTGTTCCCTTATCTCTCCAGGAACGAAGGGTTACGTACGCAACCTAGACAGTTCCCTTTCGAGAACGTTTACTTCGACATTACACATGGGAACGATATGAAACATCATTTTAAACATACATGGAAACATGGAAAACATTGCCACCAACAAATACGGCATAAACCGGTGTTCTGAAAATTCTTCCTACATCTCAAAAGTCCCTACACGTGGCCCAGTACAACAGCAATAGAGTCACGAGCCGTATTTTATTAGTATTTCATGTCTGTACAGAAAGCAATTGAAACTAAAGCCCCCACCAGGGACATCGGGGTTGGCTGTGACCTGGCCATTAGGTAATTATCACCCTGCCAGGAGAAACTTAAAACTCCTTCCGAGGTCAGATGATCACACGCTTTTTCTTCCTTTCTCCGTAGTGTAAAGGAGCCACATTATGTCCAAACTGTTCCCTCCGTTCCTGTCACTGCAGTCCCAAGATCTTCCAGCAGACTGAGCAACAGTCTCCTCAGATACACTCCTGGCCAGTACAGCACAATTCTGCGCTATAGTCAAGAACACACACTGGAAACGGTGGCCAGCTCGACCACGACAACGCAAGTGCAGACCGAGATTGACGATGGGAAATCAGAGTCTGTTGAAACTTCACTGACCTCAGATCTGTCCTCAACAACCAGTTCCGTCAGCAGAAGCAGTCCAGCAAAAGTCTACACTCCTTTTATGAGGCTGATGGAAATGAGCGCCAAGATTAACATCAATTGAACAGCAAAAGTAAACTACAAAAAAAAGCAAAAAGTGTTGTTTTATACTACTAATGTTGTAGTGTGTGTACAGGGCTTATTGATCTGTAAATAACTTAAAATGTACAATGATTAAAGATTGCTTTCTAACCATATTGTGAAGTTATACAACTTATACATGCGTTGTCCAGGCAAGCTGTTGATCTGGAAATACACTGTTGGAGTACAAAGTTTGTCAAAATAGTTTTATCTAGATATTTTTTACAGCTTGTTTTTTATTTCTTGAGTTGATTAATCTCTCAGACGTTTACAGAATGGGACATAATTACTGAAAATGTTTTAACATTTGTACGTGGATGTAGCACAAAGATGAGACGAATGTAGCGAAGATTTTGCAAACAATATGCCTGCAATATACCAAATTTTGTTTTCATTATTTGTTCTCTCTCTCTGCGTGTGTTTGTGTGTGGGGCTCATGTAATAATTCAGTTTTTTTTTAATCTCATAAGGGATTGCCACCTGTTTCTCCATCACACAGAAAATATACATTTTTTAAAAGCCATTAATGAGACTGTAAGTAGACAAACAGTTTTGCTTTTATTTTGATTCAGACAGTGAACCTGTGTTTTTTCAGGATGATATAAGGTGTGTGTGTCAATGAAGTTAAAGAATCAATTTGGCTCGATGTCTATCGCTTGTGAATTGTGAAATTTGGCTAAAAGATCTGGACACAAAGCAGGGAACGTTTTATTTATGCTGTAAATGCTAATTATTATGAGCATTTGTAACAAAAGGAGGCAACATCTGTTTGTAAACAATGTGTGAAATATGCTACTATGGCCACAAATTAATAATGTATAATGCATATTGCATAACACACTATAATAATAAAGTAATAAAATGCATTGCAGAACCTTTGTTAAAAAGTACTTGAAATGCTGCTGAATTTTTTCATTCAATGCAACTTCAGATAACCATCATATCTGTGTTCTAGTCCACACACAGTGTGTCGCCCTCAGAGAACAAGTTGTCTTCAGTAGTCTTCCTCATGAGGGTCAGACCAACGGAAATCCCTCCAGGTATAAACATTTTTTTAAAGCCATGCTGCTTTTTACATTTCTTGTGTGTTTATATCACATTGATATACTTGGTATTTTTTTTCTACTAAAATTCTCGGATGCGTTTGCTTGTCTGCTCAGGCTGATGTTCAGGATTTTCTATGTGTTGCTTTGTCAAAGGAACACAAGTGAAGAGTCCATTTGAGGTTCTGGAGAAGACCGAGCAAGGCACCACAATAGGCTCAGGCCTTTATCATCTGATCACCAGCTCCCAATGGGAAAATCACATGCTGGCATATAGGAGTAAGTATTGAATACCCCAGAAACCGAGAAGACGCAGAAAACCACTAGGTATATGCTTAAATATATAATAATAAAATGGAAGTAAAAATGTATTTTCAAGAAAACATGTATAAATTATTAACCTTTGTTGTTAGTACATATGTCAATTTGTTTAGTTTCTAATATTAAACACTTTTTTTTTAAATTATATTTATAATTATACATTTTTTCTGTATACAAGTTGTCTTTTAAGAAACGGTACCTGTCACTTCTTATTACATGATGGTTATAGCTCCGGAGAAGCTAAGAGCGGCCGAGGTTAGTCATGAGCTGAACACACCACACAGTTATGTTTTATCATTGAGCGTAAAAACATAAGCGATGTGAAATCCGTTTCAATGGCTCTCGCTTCTGCTTAGCATCTACATAGTTAAGATTGTGTGATTGATCTTGGATGTGCAGGGCTTCCATATGCTAATATTATAATCCCTGGAGACGGTGCCATGTGCAGAACGAGGCTCAGTTTGCTCGCTTCCGCAGGACCAGCAGGACCAGAATCTTTTTCCGGGTCCAGTTGTACCCGCCGTGCAGTTCATTCCTGGTCACTTGCAGGAATGGAGGATGCTACAGTGTTACACTCGATAGTAGGACAGATCCAAAAATTGTTGCATTTTTTGAGAGGGGAAAGCTACAAATTGTCAGAACTGTCAAATATATAGGAGAGTGAATCTAGTAACTGTTTCCTGTCAGACCCACAGAACCTGACGTTTTTGTGACAGTTGCCGAGCTTGTGCTATTGAATTCCCTGGTATTTTCTTTGATCAATTCCTGTATTTAAAAGCTGTTGTTGCTGTCTTTGTGCCGATGTAAAATAACCAATACATCAAATATAAGGCCAGCATAAAATGATTCAAATCTCTGGTAAATCTGACTTTTATTTTTGTTTACTTTTATTTAACGTTTTATTGGTTTGGCTTTGACCTGTAAAGACACAGTTTCACATTTTGCGTTGTCTCTCTATTTTAAATGTTTGGTATTTAGAAACCAAAGCAACACTCACACGTCTGGACGAGGCCTGCAACGTTTACTTTCAGCAATGGTTTGTTAATCTGCAATAAAGAGTTGCGTAAAGTGTAATCGGTGACATGGAAATTTTCAAAATAAGACGATATATCTTATATTTTTGCGTAGATTTGACTCCTTGGAGGAAAGAAGCCACAATTTAACTTGGAAAACTACATAAAAAAATAAAAGTTGTGTGATTTTTATATTAGACAAATCAAGTTCATCTGTCTATGAAAGGTCAACTTGATGTCATAATGAACAGGAATTTCTTATAGTTGCATTTTCTTATGTATTTAAATTAACTATAAATCTTACTTTAATCGGAGGAGTTTGTTTGTCTTTGTGAGGATAAACACGTTCATGTCAAGTCCATTACCATGTTTCTTTCAAATTGTGTCACTGCAAGTAAATTTAGAATAAAATAGAATACTTTATTGTCACACCACCGCAGCTCTTGAGCTGCTATAAACGTCTTTATTACCATTTTATATCTGCATATTTTATTCTGTACCTTATCGTAACATACCACAACAATGTGTGACATCTTGTTCTGCGGTCAGATGTTGTTCACACAGCACCGGAGTTAATGATGTCTCCCACACATTATTATTCTGAATGCCAACACCATTTTCTTGGTTGCACAGGCCCCGTTCATTTCGTTTGACAGGCCTTGAACACTGATTTTCAGCTTTGTTCCACTTAAGTCTTTTCCCCCAATACTCAAGCAGACGAGTCTATTCATGATTATTCCAATTGCTGCTCACCATCAGGGTGATTGAACTTGGGCCTTAATGTTAATTACTGCGGCCAGTTTGTTCTTCCTCCGGCCTATTGCAATTCATTTTTTTTATATATATAAATCTCATTTGTGTCACTTTGAACATAAATGAGCATATTTGTGGGATTAATTAACATTTTATACATACTTTATGGATTTTGACACACTCTGCACATGTTGGGTTGCATTAATGTGACAAAATTGAATTTCCTGTTTAAAATGTTGTCACAATTTTGAAACAACTGACTAGTCATTTCACAGGAACAAAACAAGCTATTCATCTTATATCGGCAACACATTCATTTGTTTGGAGTCTTTGTATTAATTGAAAAAATTATTCTAATATTAAAAAGCTACTGACAATTATAGGCTACATTGTCACAATAAATAATTACACTGTGTATGCGTCTGTATATACATATATAAATAAATAAAAAGCAATTAATTACAAGTATTAGAAATAGTGGGTTAAAAACAATACAATAGACACTGTTTGGTAATACAATATTAAACCTTTTTGTCACCTAATACCACACTCTCATATCACACTCATCTATTCAATCAATTCCATTTCAAGTTCTTCCTTTCTGTCCCATTCTTGCTGTTCTTGAGAAGTCTGAGCCGTCGCTTTCTTTAGCGGAAGTGAGGAACTGGAACATTTGACGGAAGTCATCACGGTGTTGTTAGTGTTCTCAGGCTCAAAAGTCACAATACGTTTTTTCCTCCGTCGCTGCTTCATGCCTTTGCACAGCGGGATGGTAAACAGACCATAGATGATGGGGTCTAAACATGCATTTAAAAGCCCAAAGGTGAAAAGTATGTGTGATATGGACTGGGACACCATGTCCTCCAAACCAGCCGGACAGAACCAGTACCACAGGCCAAGCATATAGTAGGGTGTCCAGCACACCATGAATGAAAGAACAATGATCACAGTCATCTTCAGTGTGCGCATGCGTGCCTTGGGGATGTTGTTGGTAGATCTGCGAAGCTGGACCTTATTGGACATTACTGAATGTGACAGAACAAAAAGTGAAGCAAAAAATTAGAATCAAAATACTGCCATTTTAATATATCTGAATCTTATCGTCCAACGTCTATCATAAAAATGCTTATTGTAGAACAATGACGTACATTTGTCTTCTGCGATTTTCTTGGATATCTCAAAAAGGATTCTGGTGTAGCAGGAGATCATGATGAAGAGCGGTAAGAGGAAGAGGAAGGTAAAGGTGAACATGTTGTAAAATATTTCCAGCCAGTGTGAGCTGAAGCTGCCGTGGGTCGTGCACTGGATAAACTGCTCTGGAGAATCAATCACCACTACATGAAAAAGAAACCCCTAGATTATAACAAAAAATAATAAATGTTAGTGGAAATGTTGGCAAAAATTTTATTAAAAAAACTTTTATTTATTTTCCAATTTCATATGTCTTGCCATTGCTATAAAAACTAAAAATTCATTTTCAAAGGTCTTGCCTCAGTTGGGACATTTACTTTTAAGTCTATTAAATTACTTTTAGTAGAGTACGTCACTTACCTGTGGGACTGATAGCACTACACTCATGGTCCACGCCGAAGCCAAGAGAACTTTGTTTCTCCTCTTTGCTTCATTGATGGACAGTGGATGGAGAATGGCAGCTTGTCTGTCCAAGCTTATTACAACAGTCACAAACGCGCAGGAATACATAGCCACGAGTTTCAGGAACATCAGCATCCGGCAGGCGAAATCTCCCGCCAGCCACTGGACCGTTATATTCCACACCGCATCCAGCGGCATAACGATCAACGTCACCAGCAAATCTGCAACCGCCAGATTGGTCATAATCAGTCGCACATGAGACTGCTTTTTCTGCCCGCGGTTGGCAGCAAAAATAACGGCGAGGTTGCAGCAGGCGGACGCAGCGCAGAGGATGAGGGTGAGGGTCACTCGGACCTGAGCCGCGGCGGTGAAGCGCGGGAGCCGAGGAGGATGGAGAAGAAGATCATCCGCGCTGCATGCGTTAGTGGAACGGACACCAGCTTTAACAGTCGAATTAAAATCAAACATATTATCGAGGTTATGTGTAAAGTTCATGTTTTTACTTAGAGCTAAAAATAGATCTAAGAAAAACAAAATAAAGGCATACTCTTTTTCCCTAAATCGGAAAAAGTCACATAAATCCAATTAAAAAATAGTATGCTTAGCCAGCAACAACCTTAAAGTATAGTGTTTAAAATGCTATGAAAAAGTAATTCAGAATCCAAACCAAAATACTCAAAAAAATCGTTTTCAGAAATGTGTCTTACACTTTTCTCTTGTGTTTGTTCAAGTCCGTGACGGTTTCTTCAGAGATCTGTGCGGTTAATGACGAGCTGAAACAAAATTAATAATCAGCATATTTTGGAGGCGTGGCTAATTGCTCACACGTGACAAATAAAAAAGAGCTTTTTTCGTCTCGTTTTTAATGTTTATAATTGGATATGAACTGCAAATTTGTATCAGGTGGACATATCATGAAAAAAAACAACTCACGTTACAATGGAAAATAGGTATTGTTCTTGTAATTTCCTGTGCTGTAACAAAACGCTAAACGTCTTCTCGCTGCTTTCATAAGTCAGTGTGAATGATCGTGTGTTTGGTTTTGTGCTTAGAAAAAAATCACAATCAGGGGTAATGGGAACTCAATGTGATGTGCAAAGACTGTCAGAAAGGTCATCGTGCCCCACAACAGGACGAACTGAATCCTTCCTCTGAGCTCAGTTCTGATGAGAGATGAGAGAGAGAGAGAGAGAGAGAGAGAGAGAGAGAGAGAGAGAGAGAGAGAGAGAGAGAGAGAGAGAGAGAGGAAAACAGACGTATTTATCCAATCCATAAGAGATTATTTAGCCAATTAAAAAAATCTTTTAAAGAAATGAAATTAAAAAAACCTTTTATGTGAAGGCAGTTTATTTTATTTATATTTATTAAACCATTAATATATATATATATATATATATATATATATATATATATATACAGTTATGTGTGTTTACATTTTGCTATATATTTAATTAATTGAACAATTGCATGCTTATTAATCAAACACCCACTGCGCCACCAAGCAGACAAAAATGTAAAAGTTATCCGCTAGATGTCGCCCTTGGCTGTTTTCACTATAATTTCTCCAAATACTGGACTGTAGTTTTATTCAATCTATTTCACTCCATTACTATAAACCTTTCTTCCGGTTGTTTGTTGTTTCCACGCCACATCCATATCCAGCCATTTATTTTCTTTTAAACTGCTTGCTTTGCAATTTATTAAGCTACAATGGCCAAAGAGGGGACCAGTTGCAATTTTAACAAAACAGTACTGATTGTAATATGCAATGTTTTGCGTAAATTCAATTTATTTGTAAGAGAAAGCCCTGCCGTGACGTTTCCTGAATAAATCAGGTCTTTGAGAGAAAGCCAGAATAGCAGTCCCCGGTTTAAGATGAGTCACTAATGGACTAGGCCCGATTACCCAAAATGACTTTAACTGTGATTTAAGCATAAAAAATACAGTGCACGGAAACGGAGAGACGCACTGCAATATCAGGATGCTGTAATTTAATATAGTGTTGTTTGGCTCAATGGGAATCATTGAAAATGCCTGGCAGATCCATAGACAGATGGGAAAACACAAGGAGTGGAGAGTCTCTGTGGCGAGTGTGCGTGTGTGTGTGCGCGCGTGTGTCTCTGTGTGTGTGTGTGTGTGTGTGTGTGTGTGTGTGTGTGTGTTTGCTTAAATCAATGCTGCCTTCAAAGGCAGTCTGAGATATACTGTTATGCTATTGCTGAGTCCATTCTCCAGGCAGCAGTAAATATTCTTCGCTGGGAGTATTGAAGCACAGAGACCTTCAGAGCAAAATCACTGATTACCTGCAATCACATTTGCTACAAATAAAACCATAATGCGCACTGAATAACAGTCAAGGGTGTTTTCATCCTTGCTGATTTTAAAAACATTATTATTGTTATTGTAATATAAAAACCAGCATTGATTCTTAAAAGTAATAGGTAAAGATTTGGCCAATTATGAATTAAAAATCATCCTTCATTTATACCACTTATTATATTTCTGGGCTACTGAGAGATTGAGCCAATCACAGCAATACTAATCATAAAAATAAAGAATTAAAATATGGTAATTTATTTTCCTTCATTTTTTCATTTCTGTTGCAGCTTTAATGCGTTAGACACATTAAAGAGAAAGACAATGCTTTTATAACAATTACATAAACAACAAAACAAACTGAAAAACAAAACAAACAAAAGCATTAGGTTGAGATTGGGTCAGTCTGCCTTCTTTTTGAAAGAAATTAAATGGAAGAATAAACGAGACTTCGGATGAGGTGTCTGTTTAATAAATGCCGTTGTCAATTGTTGGACAGATTGATAGTTTGGTCTGTTTACTGTAGCTCTCTGGAGACACATTTCAGTTATTTTTAGTCTGCTAGGTAAAAAATTACATTGATAAATCAAAGATAACTGCAGTTAGAGCTGATCTTCAAAGTACATCTGTTTATCTTTCGGTTTCATCTGTCTGTCTGTTTATCCTTCTGTTTAACCCATTTCTGTCTATCTGTCTGTGTGTTTGTTTGTTTGTTTGTTTCTATATCTATCCTCAAATGTATCTATTTGTCTGTTTCCCTGCCTATCTATCTTTCTGTCTGTTTATCATTGAGTTTAATCTGTATGTCTGTCTGTCTGTCCATATTTTTATGAACGTCTGTCTGTATCTTTGTCTCTATAGCATTATGACTGTCCATCAATTTGTCTGTTTTCCTGTCCGTTTTTTTCAATAACCGTTTATGTGAATATCTGTCTGTCTGCCTATTTCTCTCTCTCTGTCTAATTGTGTGTCAGTCTGTTTTTATTTCTATTTATCTGCCTTTCACTCTATCTAATTGTCCGATTCTCTGTCTACATCTATCTATCTATCTATCTATCTATCTATCTATCTATCTATCTATCTATCTATCTATCTATCTATCTTCCACCCATCCATCCATCCATCCATCCATCCATCCATCCACCCATCCATCTATCTATCTATCTATCTATCTATCTATCTATCTATCTATCTATCTATCTATCTATCTATCTATCTATCTATCTT